>JBCEWC010001359.1:0-41869 GCA_038996855.1 Solanum aculeatissimum
GAGTGTCAGCAACTCAATTCAAGTTTTGAGTTCAAGTCTGAATCTCAAACTTCAAAATTAGATTTTGAGATCAAGGTACCCACCAGAAGATGGCGAGGTGATAGTTGAAGATACAAAGGAAGACTCGAAAGAAAAGAGAGTCAAGACAAGTAGAATAGATAAGATCTTGTATTTTTTCCTTTCAGTTTAATTATCTTTAATGTAATAATAGGATCCACGAACCGGAATCTCGATGAGACAATACTCAACTCTCCAACCTATCCATCCTTCTCTACACCCATTTAAACTACACGTGACCTGATTCTCTTATAACCCGAGATATGTAGGCTACCCAAAGCCAGGGCTCGGTCACCCTTATTTTCTCTTTATTATTCTACCTCCTAATAAATGATTAGGCCAAAAATTAGGCACGTTCACTTTTTTGCTTGAAAACTCTACATGTTCCCAAGCAAAGAGGGGCATTATGTGAGCACCTAATTTTTAACCAAACCTAATTTATCCACTCTTTTTTTTAATACTTAAATATTTATGTTTGAATCTAAATTAATATTTTTATTTTTGATCTTATTTGTAGTAAGTTTATTAAAATAATTTGAAAACTATAATAATATAGTCACTTTTTTAAGATAAGTTTATTTTAATTTATTTTAAAAAAAATCGATACTCTTTTTGTTAAGTTGAATTTTTAATAAATAAAGTAGAATTTTCAAATTATGATTTTAGATCAGCTATTTAACTTTTCCTATATTATATTGATTTAAAAATTTAAAAATATTTTCTTCCATAGATATTCCTCTTTTATATAAATATTTTATGTAAAACAAAAATCTAACTAAACTAAACTACAAAAGATTTACTACAGTAAAAAACTTAAACTAAAAAATAATGAAAGAAAACTAACCTAATAATTCTACTCCTAAACTCCCTCACGTTACTATACACATACACACTACATGTCTCTCACATGAAGCACTAGCCTAAAATCACTCCCCATCCTCATCTGCACACACATGCACATTAAAAGTTGTTTAAATTTCAACTTCTGGATTTTTCTCAATGGACGCACATCACATTCCCACTAAAACCACAACTTCCTCACCCACTCTTTATATATAGTAAAGGATTAAAAATCAAGAAAAAAAAAAGTTCAGGTGAAGATTAAGATTGGGAGGTTTTCCAGTGAAAGAAAAGAGGGAAAGCAATTGAAAATCAGAAGAGAAAAAAAGAAAGTAGGAGAAAATTAACAAAAAAAGTGAGAAAAAGTGAGGAATAGCCAAAAGAAGTTAGTCAAAAATATTTTCCTTGGGAGCGTTTTCAGTTTTTAATTGAAGTTTTCCTACTTGAGATCTCGTGTGATTGGTTCTAGTTCTAATCTTAGAAGAATTTAGCATTTGCTAAATTTTGGAATCAGCAGATTTGTAGCGGTTGTATTCCGATTTATTCTTAACGTGAAAGTTCTTCAAGAGGTAATCGTTGAACTTTGTAGCTTTACAAAGATGTGAATGGAAATATAATTATGTTTGAACTCTTTATGTTCATTTTCCGGAATAAGTGATTTGAAGTTTTAAGCGTCTTTACGCTCTCTGTTTAGTTGCATTCTCCTCTGTTTCGATTTTTTTTGCATTAAGATGGATATTTCCAGATTGATAGATGTTCCATATTTTTTTTTCATTCTTCATGCTTGAGTAACTATTCAAAAGGATTCATTAAGAAAAAATAAATTTTGTTGTTTTTGCAATTGCATGAACTAATCTGACACAAAGATGCAATGAAAAAAAAAACATTTTTGTCGCATGATAATTTACTGAAAAAGGGTTAAAGAATGGTGTCGTCCGGTTCCGTCATATATATATGGAGATTCAATTGAAATATTTCATATAAACATCATTGTTTTTGTGATTAGAATGAATAAAAGTCATGTACTGTGCTCCAGTCATGTTGTTCGATTAGTCTAAAAGTCCGAATCTTTACAAGATTATGTGTTTTATTTTATCGTTGTATGGAGATGACAATAGGGAGTTTTCTTTCATATATTAAGGACGAGAATTTGACTAAATTACTCATAAGACAAGAAGGAGAAATCACAGCTTTCATTTCATATGATTTGAAGTTGAATTTGGAAATTTAGCATAAATTTGGTAATTAGATTTAGAAGATTTGCACCTGTGTTGGCCTTAGGCAACTCTGATGTTATATTCCTTATATACGTATGGTGTGGGATTATGTGATGTGTTCATGTAGTTGGGTTATCCTATTGTCTATCTTAGCAAAAGATAATTTTAAGAGTTAAATACCAAGCACTTAATATATATATATATATATATATAAAGGTAGTTTGCTTCGAATTAGTGAATTACTTGAGTTTAATTATATTAGAATAGTTTTATACATTATATTGAATGCATTTTGATCATATCTCATTTAATTTTCTCACACATGATATAATACCATCGTTTTTTTTCTGTTGAGCTAATTTATATTTTTTTTAATTCTTCAAAGTTATAACAGTTAGCCTTAGAACAAAACATATAAAAGACTCGTTAATGATCTAATTTATTTAAAAGGAAACATATTTTGTATTCTTATTGACATCGTTTTTGCTTTTTTTAGAAAATATAATGTTTTCAGTAACATTGTTGTTTAAATTAAATCACAAGAGCACAAGTAGAATGATAAATTATGATAAAATAAATTTTATTATTTAAAAAATACATATATATAATGTGATAAATAATTCGTGGTAAAGTTGAAAAATGCTTCTACCAATACACCACGAACTAATAAATATGGCACTTAAAAAAATGAATTCCAAACAAATTAAATAAGGTAGGTAAATAACATTTTGTAAACATATATATATATATTCAAAATTAACTTAAGCCATATATAAATCAATAAAGCAACCATGCTAGAACCATAGGACTCGAGGGGTGCCTAACACCTTCCTCTCGGTCAACAGAATTCCTTACCTAGTCTTTGTTTTCGCAGACCCAAGAAAAAATAATAAGGAGTCATTTTATTTTGATTAGGGATGAATAAAAAGGGTGACTTGATACACCAAAACTCAATGTCAAGTGGTGACTGTAAATAATAAACAAATAAAATAATCTCTTTTCAAGACGTTACTTTAATTGGAAAAAACTCTCTTTTTCAAAACCCACGTGGAAAAACATAGGGGTGTGACAACAGCGGGTATGTATCACTAGGCTAGACATGCATCATTCTACCTGACATTGTTGTGTTGCATTGCATTGCACATCTTCATCGTTTATAAACTTGTGAGCGTCTTTTAGTGAAACATATGATATATGTACTTGATCCCTTGCGTTGTTGATCTATAATTGTTGGTGTAATATTATTGAGTTATACAATATGTAAATTGTGAGCTGTTAGGATGGGCTAGTTTTATGCAGGTTCAGTTGGAGTGTAGGAGTACTCGTATTCTATATTACTTGATTCCGTATTTAGTAGTTCACTTGCTGGGTACCGTGTGTTTGGTACTCACCCTTTGCTACTACATTTTTGTAGGTTACGAGCCTGGATCTTCGTGATACTCTCTATTCTTCCTAGTCCGAGGCCTCTTTTGGAGATTGTGTGAGGTAGCTGTTTGTCATCCCAGCGAAGTATCACTCCTATTTATGATTTTATTCTATTTTAGAGACAATATCATTTGAGGCTTGTGTTTTCATTCGAATCTATTATAATAATTTAGAGGCTTGTACACGTGACAACCAAGTTTTGGGAATTTTTAATTAAGTGACTCATAATTTGTAGTTAAATCTTTATTTTTATTACTTCTTCCGCACTTTATCATTGAAATTGAAATTTTGGCTTACTTGTCTTGGTGAGGATAGGATGAGTGCCATCACACCCATTTGTGGGTCGTGACAGATGGTATCAGAGCCTCAGGTTCATAGGTCTCACGTGCATATAAGTCGAGTCTACGTAGAGTCTTAAGGATCGGTATGGAGACGTCTGTACTTGTCTTTGAGAGGCTATGAAGACTGTTAGGAAATTTCTTTTATTTATTCTCTCTTATCGTGCGTTGTTATCTTTGTTAGTACTGAGTTGTGCCTATGTTCTTTTGGAATTTAGCAAGGAGTAGAGCTACCGTTACTGGTGGTAGAGGTGAGGCCCCAATTAGAGGTAGGGGAAGAGGCCGAGCTAGAGGTCGTGCTTGAGGAGAAGCACCAGCTATAGGGAAGGCTAAGGGGCTTCTCCAGAGCCACAGGTGGAGGATGGTGAAGACCATGTCCCTCCAGAGCACGTAGCCTCACCTTTGCTGCAGGATACCTTATTGAGGGTGTTGAATGTACTTGAGAGTTTTGCTCTGAGTGGTAATGCGACAGGCATGCCAGGGAGTTCTCAGACCGAAGGAGAAGCTCAGACTTGAGATCAACATCAGCCTCCCATAGTTCATGATCCGGTAGAGCAACCACCATTGCGTCCTAGAGTTGAGATTGATCCTACACCAGCTGTTGAGGTTCGGGGTGCACCACTGGCAACTTTGACTGAGGATGAGTAGCGCCGCTCTGAGAGGTTTAGGAAAATGAACCCACCTCAATTTCAGGGTGGGAGGACAGAGGATGCTTATGAGTTTTTGACTATTTGTAGAGAGTTGTTGGATACTGTCGGCTTAGCTGAGTCACACAGGTCCGATATGTTACTCTTCAGCTTTGTGGGCCAGCCAGAGAATGGTAGAGGACATATTCAGGATCTTTGCCAGTAGGATCTCCCATAGTGTCTTGGGAGATGTTCTCTGGTGCTTTCTATGATTGGTTTATCCCTTGGAGCATGAGGGAGGAGAGTCACTTAAGGTTTGAGAGTCTGAGGTAGGATAACTTATCAGTCACCGAGTATTACACCCATTTTTGTCAATTATCTAGACACGATGCTGCCATTATTCCAAATGAGACAGAGAAAGTTTGTAGGTTTGTGAGAGGACTGACCTATTCTATTCGGCAGGCAGTGTTTAGAGTATCTAGAGATGTAGCTTCTTTTCAGTCTGTTTTGAGTGAAGCTAAGGAGATAGCGTTGATGGAGAGAGAAGACTTTGGGGACCCCAAGAGGGCCCGTGCATCCGACCAGTTTTCTGGAACCACATCTGGAGGTAAAGGGTCGTATAGAAGAAGTGGCTCATTCCAGCGTCGGGGACCAATTCATGCATCATTACCTACATTTTAGGGGGGTCAGATACATCGTGGATTTTATAGTACAGGTCATGACTTGTATGGTTCACAGCAGCAGCCTACAGGGCGAGACAGTTATCGCAGTTCTTCAGGATCAACACATCAATCCCAGAGTTAGAGGTTTTGTTATAGTTGTGGAGATCCCAATCATATGATACGACAATGTCCCTCACTAAAGGTACAAGGAGGTTTCTATCCCAGTTATTCAGTTCATACTAAACCACCAGTACTACCATATAGGGGCCAAGGCAGAGCTCAGACAGATAAAGGTGGTCGCACTTTAGGCAGAGGGGCGAGTGGTGCCATAGTTCCGCAAAGTGGGGGTAGAGGCATTACTCAGATGAGTGGGGGTAGAGGATTACAGTGTTATGCATTTCCAGGGAGGCCCGAGGTAGAGGCTTCTGATGCAGTCATCACAGGTATTATCCCAGTTTGTCATCAATCTGCGTCTGTATTATTTGATCTTGGATCGACCTACTCCTATATGTCCTCCTACTTTTCATCAGGATTCGACTTGCTGTGTGATCGTATGCTTGTACCCATTCATGTTTCTATACCAGTAGGTGAGCCTTTAGTGGTGAATCGAGTGTATCGATCCTGTCTTGGTTCCCTAGCTGGGTATGATATTTGGGTAGATATGATTATTCTGGAGATGGTAGATTTTGATGTTATCTTAGGGATGGACTGACTTTCTTCATATCATGTCATTCTTGATTGTTATACTAAGACTGTGACCATAGTCATGCCCGGGGTGTCGAGAATTGAGTGGAAGGGTACTAGTTGTTCTTATCCTATTAAAGTTATCTTTTACATCCATGCTCAGAAATTGATTGATAGGGAGTGCTTGTCTTACTTGGCTTTTATTCGGGATACTAATGTTGAACCACCTTCTATGGAGTCCATTCCTATGGTTCAGGAGTTTGTCGATGTGTTCCCTACTGACCTTCCAAGTGTTCCTCCCGATAGGGATACTGACTTTCCGATTGATCTAGAGTCGGACACTAAGCCCATCTCCATCCCTCCATATCGAATGGTTCCAGCTGAATTGAAAGAATTAAAGGAGCAACTTAAAGATTTATTGAACAAAGGGTTTATTCGTCCTAGTGTGTCATCTTGAGGTGCTCAGGTATTTTTTGTAAAGAAGAAGGATGGGTCTTTGAGGATGTGTATTGATTACAAACAATTGAACAAAGTGATTGTCAAGAACAAATATCGTTTTCCCCGTATTGATGACTTATTTGATTGGTTTCAGGGAGCGACTTTATTTTCTAAGATTCACTTAAGGTCTGGTTATCATTAACTGAGGATTAGAGCATCATATATTCCTAAGACAACTTTTTGAACCCGTTATGGCCATTATGAGTTTTTAGTAATGTCTTTTGGATTGACTAACACCCCTACAACATTTATGGAATTGATGAATAGGGTGTTTCGTCCATACTTGGACTCTTTTGTAATAGTATTCATTGATGACATCTTGGTGTATCCCAAGACTGAGGTTGATCATGTTCGTCATTTGAGGATAGTGCTACAGAGGTTGAGGGAGGAAAAATTATATGCAAAATTCTCTAAGTGTGAGTTCTGGCTTGATTCGATGGTATTCTTAGGGCATGTGGTGTCTAAAGAGGGGATTAGAGTGGATCCAGCTAAGGTAGAGGCAGTTAGAGGTTGGACCAATCCTACTTCACTTACCGAGATTCATAGTGTTATGAGGTTAGCTGGATATTACTGACGTTTCATTCAGGGATTTTCTTCCATTGTAGCTCCGTAGACTAGACTAACTCAGACAAATGTAGCCTTTCACTGGTCCGATGAGTGTGAGGTGAGCTTCCAAAAGCTCAAGACTTTATTGACTTCATCTCCTATTTTGACACTACCTGAGGCAGGTGTAGACTTTACAGTATATTGTGATGCTTCAAGAGTTGGTTTAAGTGGGGTGTTGATGCAAAAGGGGAAAGTGATTGCCTATGCTTCCATACAATTGAAGGTTCATGAAAAGAAATATCCTATCCATGACTTAGAGCTAGCAACAGTGGTTTTTGTGCTTAAGTTGTGGCATCATTACTTGTATGGTGTACATTGTGAGGTCTTCACTGATCATAGGAGCCTTCAGTATATATTCAGTCAGAGGAATCTAAACTTAAGGCAGCGTAGGTGGATTAAGTTGCTAAAGGACTATGAATTGACTATCTTATATCATCCAGGGAAGGCTAACGTGGTGGTCGACGGCTTGAGTAGAAAGACTGCCAGTATGAAGAGTCTAGCTTCCATACAAGTTGAGGAGCGACCTTTGGTCAAGGATGTTCAGCGTCTAGCTAATGGCCTAGTCATGTTATAGCTTTCCGATTTGGGTAGTGTACTTGCCTTCATTGAGGCTCATTCTTTCTTGATGGATCAGATTCGTGAGCGCCAGTTTGAGGATGAGAAGTTATGTCTCATTAGAGATAAAGGGACCAGAGGAGAGGCTAAGGAAGTGGTACTTAATCCTGATGGTGTTTTGAGAATTGGAGGTTGGGTTTGTGTGCCCAAGGTAGGTGACTTGATTAGATTAATCCTTAAGGATGCTCATTGTACTCATTATTCTATTCACCCGGGGGCGACAAAGATGTATCATGATTTGAGTCAGCATTATTGGTAGTGTGGTATGAAGAAGGACATTTCAGAGTTTGTGGCTAAGTGTTTAACTTGTCAGTAGGTTAAGTGTGAGCACCAATGGCCTGGAGGTGAGTTTCAGAGGATGTCTATTCCTACATAAAAGTGAGAGCGGATTACCATGGATTTTATGGTGGGGTTTCCTACTACGGTGGGTGGTTATGACTCTATCTGGGTAGTTGTGGATCGATTAACTAAGTCTACCCATTTTATTCCTGTCAAGGTTAAGTATATAGCAGAGAAGTTGGTTGAGCTTTACATTAGTCAGATAGTTAGATTGCATGGGGTTCCTATGTCCATTATTTCTAATCGGGGTTCACTCTTCACTTCATATTTTTGGAGGGTCTTGCAGCATGGTCTAGGTACTCAACTAGATATGAGTTCACCCTTTCATCCTCAGACAGACAGACAGTCTGAGCGGACAATTCAGGTAATGGAGGACATGTTTCAAGCATATGTGATCGACTTTGGTTCCCGTTGGGATAAGAATTTGCCCTTGGCAGAGTTCACCTATAATAATAGTTATCACTCCAGTATTCAGATGGCTTCAT
Source organism: Solanum aculeatissimum (assembly GCA_038996855.1). NCBI lineage: Eukaryota > Viridiplantae > Streptophyta > Magnoliopsida > Solanales > Solanaceae > Solanum > Solanum aculeatissimum. The sequence continues at coordinate 8,393 of JBCEWC010001359.1, forward strand.
TCGAGGATTTGTATGGTAGACTGTGTAGATCTCCGATTAGTTGGTTTGATTCTGTTGAGATGGATTCTTTAGATGCAGGCTTTCTTAGAGATGACATGGAACAGGTTCAAATGATTTAGGGTAGACTACTGACGGCTCAGAGTTGACAAAAGAGTTATGCAGATAGGAGGGTTCGAGATCTATAGTTTATGGAGGGCGATCACATTTGGCTCAGAGTGTCACCCATGAAGGGTGTGAGGCGGTTCAGAAATAAGGGCAAGCTTAGCCCTCGATTCATTGGCCCATTTGAGATTTTGGAGCGAGTTGGAGAGGTGGACTATAGACTGGCCTTGCCACCTAGCTTATCGTGTGTGCACCCTGTGTTTCATGTCTCCATGCTTCGAAAATATGTTCCAGATGAGTCTCATGTACTTTCACTTGATTCGGTGGTGTTAAGTCCAGACTTGTCATTTAAGGAGGAGCCTATAACTATTTTGGATAGACAGGTTCGAAAGCTTAGAAACAAAGAGATTGCTTTCGTGAAGGTACAATAGAAGAATTGTCCAATTAGAGAGGCAACTTGGGATACGGAGTCTGACATGCGTGCTAAATATCCTCATCTCTTCGAGGTTTCAGGTACTTTCTTTTACCTTATGTTCGAGGACGAACATGATTTTTAGTGGTGGATGATGTAATAACCCGTTAGACTATTTTAAAAATTAGTCCTCTTATTTTTCTAAAATACCATTAGGTTGTGTTATTTAGATGAATTGAGACTTAACCCTAGGCTTGAAATTTTTGAAATAATTTATAGAATTGGTTAGTTTTTTTGTCTAGGTTAAGTCATATAGTAGTATGGGTGTTGCTTGTTTTAGAAATTTAATTGTGAATTCTTATTGGATTAGATCGTGGTGTTACGGATTCTATTCGAAAGGGGAAGAATCAAGTCCCACACTTAGTGATCAATTATTAAGGCAAGTGAATTTCTTAACCTTAGTCAAGTATATAGAATCTCATGCTTTCTTGTGTGAGGTGTTGAGAATAATTTTGAATTATTGAGTTAATGTTGATGTGGTATCAAGATTATGTTGTTGTGAATTGTGCATTGTATTAAAATTAGTCATCTCCTCACTATGGTATAAATATGCCTATTTGCATTTATAATTGTGACAAGTGTTATGGGAACTGATAAAGAATGAGAATTCAAAAGGATGTACCATTTCGAGGGACGTGTCGCACGCCGCGACGGATACTATAATTCGAGCGTTGTGTCGCACGCCGAGATGGATACTATGATTCGAGGGTCGTGTCGCACGCCGCGATGGATGCATGGACTAAAAGTTTCCCATGGGTCCCGAACTGAGAGACAACGAGTGTGTATCACTAGGCTAGACATGCATCATTATACCTGACATTGTTGTGTTGCATTACGTTGCACATCTTCATTGTTTATAAACTTGTGAGTGTCTTTTTGTGAAAATATGATATATGTACTTGATCCCTTGTGTTGTTGATCTATAATTGTTGGTGTGATATTATTAAGTTATACAATATGTAAATTGTGAGCTGTTAGGATGAGCTGGTTTTACGCAGGTTCTGTTGGAGTGTAGGAGTACTCGTATTCTATATTACTTGATTCTTTGTTTAGTAGTTCACTTGCTGGGTACCGTGTGTTTGGTACTCACTCCTTGCTACTACATTTTTGTAAGTTACTAGCCCAGATCTTCGTGATACTCTCTATTCTTCCTAGTCCGAGGCTTCTTTTGGAGATTGTGTGAGGTAGTTGTTTGTCATCCCAGCGAATTCTCACTCTTATTTATGATTTGTTCTATATTAGAGACAATATCATTTGAGACTTGTGTTTTCTTTCAAATCTATTGTAATAATCAGAGGCTTGTGCACGTGACGATCAGGTTTTGGGGATTTTTAAATAAGTGACTCATTATTCGTAGTTAAATCTTTATTTTTATTACTTCTCCCGTACTTTATCATTGAAATTGAATTTTTGGCTAACTTGTCTTGGTGAGGATAAGACGAGTGCCATCACACCCATTTTTGGATCGTGACAATCAACTTCATCTTTAAATCTTTTTATTGCTATAGTATAAAATTATTGTAATGATTTGTGGTTTATTTCATGATTAATTAATTGAATGACCTATATTTTATTTCATATTTAAGTTAATCTATTGTTCAATTCTATTCTTGTTTTTCATAGTTTAATTTTTTATGATGATATGTGTATTTATGACTTAATAAACTGAAATGATGAGAATAATTAATGACTAGGATTCATTATGTAAGATTTAAGAAAAAGATCTTAGATGCCCATAATTCCTAATGTCTTTATGCTAATACAACATATGCAAAATTTATATAAAAAAATGTATAATTTTAATATTTTTTTTGAATTTTGTTCTTATCAATATTGTGTTCACTTTAATTATATATATATATATATATATATATATATTAGATTGGCCATGGCTTGTTCTGAGCACGAGCCCAACATGCTTGATTTGAAAATATAACTATGTCTTGGCGTTAACATGAACTTGACATTTTAAATACAAGTGAGAATAAAATAAGTTTATATATCTTTGAATAATAGTGATCCAGTTGTTTCAGTCTTGCATGAATCAAGATAAATAAAATTAAATATCAATTCATAATAACGTTTCAATAGATAATAAGAAAAAGATTAAACCATAGTCTATGTATAATATGAGTAGAACTGAGTTTTTCAATTACAGTAGATACATAGGACCACCCATAAATCAAACTTTGTAGATACATCAACTACATATCATAGCATATTCTATTAGATTTTTTTCTCAACTCTGACCTAGATCGGTCGTTTTCAATATTATCCTTCAATTAAACGGGCCTAACCATATTGTTGTCTTGTTTCCATTCTTGAGCTTTATAAGATCAACAAATTCACTGCATAAATAAGAATGTTTTTGAATGAGAAAATAACACAGATCTACTCATAATAAATAAGTTGTTAAAATTATCCTAATTGAGCTTATTTAACATTAAGAGCTATAAGTATCAATTAGATTCTAATTCATATAGTAGCTCTTACTATCAGTATCTCAAATATAAACAATTTCTGAGAGAGAATATTCAGATTTAGTATCTAAGTATGAACCAAAATACGAATGGTACAAGCATACTTCTTCAGTGGCTTCTTGAACTTGCATCAATTGTAGAACCTCTTAAACTCTTCACTGAGATGCTGAGCCAATGTTCATATAATACAGAACACAATGCATCTTAACATATTCGACAACAACACCAATTACCACCATTAGGGGTGTTCCAATTAAGTGATTGCTTTACATGTCTCTTTTTGACAGAGTTCTACAATTCACTAGATAAGAAATTAACATAGAGAAGGAATGAAATTATACCATTATTTTTTTTATCAAACTGAAATCACCCTAGAGTATCCAATTTACAATCAATTCTTAGTTATGACTATCCAATCAGTTAACTTGTACATAAGAAAAATAATCACTAAGAATAAAGAAATGAGAAAAACACAAACTTCTATTAGAAGGACGTCAATGAATATATCTTTTTTTAGCTCTAAAAGCGTAGCTGTGAGTAGGTAGAAATTCATATTGGAGCATAAGTATTGCTTTAAGGATAGTCATAGAAATTCATATTGGAGCAAAAGCATTGCTTTAAGGATATCTCTACTGCTTACACTAGCTACTTCTGAATAAGAATTCAACTTCTACTAAGAAAGTCATTTATAGAAATTTACCTCATCTTATGTTGTTGTGCTGAAAATTCTAATACTATTCTCATAATGCAATATAAAGATTGATTATGCAAGCTGCACGTCAATGATTGTTCATATAGGAGTCACTTGTTTGAAAAGAAGGAATTCTCCATCTACTGGAGTATTGCTACAGTATCACATTTCTTTCAATATGTCCACAACGCCTCCTATAAGTTTATATTATAAATGCTCAAAACAATCAAATTACTAAATTTATCCTTGATTTTTGCTCCATCTGCACTTATGTTAAAAATAAATAAACTCTCGCAATAATACTAATGTGCAGTCAAATTAGTACTAATGTTTTTGGAGGTACCTGTTAAGAGAAAACCAACAAATGAGAATCCGTTAAGCTTTCAAGTAGAAACACTCTGCACTATTATTTAGAGAATTGGCTTCACCAAACATCAATCAAGTTTTTTTTTCTTTTGATTTTCCGCCCGGTGTCCGGACCCAGTATCGTACTTGAGCAAGTGTTCTACTCAGCAAAGAAATGAGAAAAGTGCTTCTCAAGTATAATTTATTTTATTTTCAGACTCGGAGAGTAACAACAATAGGGTAAAAATAAAGAGTGCAATTAGTATTTTGATTTTATTGTTTCAATTTGTTCCATCACCAAAGAATCCATATATACTCTAAAGAGTATTTTCTTACACAATTAAATCAACAAACTATTTTTGTATATTCTTAATATGCAATTATTTCAGCGACATCAAAATATGGATTATCCATGAATAAAATCTAAAAATAACAGAAATTTACTAAATTTTCATTATCAACCCATCAATGAAACAAACAATGAAGAGATGGAGAAAGAACTCATCAAAAAAGAGCAAATCGAATCCGAAAAGAAAACAGTAACACAATTGAAGAAAAAATAAACAGGGGAAATAAACTTTCAAAAAATAAAGCAAATTGTAGCAAGAGAGAGTGCATGTTCCATTTTCATTACCAACACCTCTATGAAAGTGAGATATTTTACTGGGAAGTGGAAGAACACATATTTGGAGATGCAACACACACGTCATTTGAAAAGTAATGAGTCAATTTGGTAAAATGGAGTGCAGTATGGGAAATGGGTGTGCATGGAAGCTATTCCCCACACACCCTATAAAGATGTAAAAAATTGTAGCATAATCAAAGCTTCTTACTGTACAATAAATTAGTGTAGTGTAATTGCAGTACGATCAAAGTTTCTTATTGTACAATAAATTAGTGCAGTGTTATAAATTAGTGCAGTATGGGACATGGGTGTGCATGACAGCTGTTCCCCACACACCCTAGAAAAAGATGTAAAAAATTGTCGTACAACCAAAGCTTCTTACTGTACAATAAATTAATTTGAATACTTCGACCTTATAAAAAATTGAGATTTTAAATAATTTTATAATTAAATTTCTTTAAAGTGAATCATTAGGAGTATGATTAGGTCGATAATAATAATAGGAAAATGTTATTGTGACACTCTATAACTCTATCCTCACATGTACCTATGTTTCGAGACTCATTCTTACATATGAGAAGTGTATTAGGGTCATAAGAGACTTCTAACACTTGAACGAGTTCAAAACCTTCCTATAAATTGAGTTTATAATGATAAATTATGCAAGGGTCGAATTTAAACGATCATAAATCTTAGCACACATAGCATTAGGTGGCCTATAACCTATCCAATGAACTCTCTTTGAATTAGTTTTCCAACGCAGTTGGTTTCACCTCATTTGAAGTTTAGAATCAAAAGTTATGGCAGTTTTACTGAACACTACCAAAACAGGGTGATTCCACGAAACCCTGTACGGGTCGTGAATCGACATACGACCCGTAAGGTTAGGTTTCGTGGAAAGGTCCAGAAAGTCAAATTTTGAGCTCCAGACTTTATGAATCCATCCACGGGTTGTAAAACCTTCTACGAGTCATGAATAGGTCTCGTGAACAAGTAACTTCCAAAACATGTCCAAAAATTCACGAAAGTGACCCACGAGTTGTGGAATGTTCCACAGGCCATAAACGGTCTCGTGGATGACTTTTCCAGCTTTTTAAAAGGGTTATTTTAGTCTTTTCCCACCCTTTTATAGCCTAGACTTGACTTTTTATACCTAAATTAAGTCCTAAAACCTATCAGTTGGTTATTCTTACGCTAAATCACCTCCTCCAAACGTAGAACAAAATTTCAAGAGCGAAAAGGCTAAGGTTTGAAGAGAGAAATTGAGGATTCTTCCAAGCTACTCCAAGATTCAAACTTTCAAGTATGTAAGGCTAACTAAAACATGGATTTTATTCTTTCATGTGCCCCATAACTTGTATTGATGGAACTGTTGATGAATTGAGTCTTCCATGGATGTTTCGTGAAGATTTTTCTTGAATTCTAATGTATATCTATATAATTTTGCATGAATTACAGATTTTTATGAATTAAATACTTGAAATTGATGATTTTGTTTTTCTACATGAACCATAAAATGAATTCTTATTATTTTTACATATTCCATATAAATCAGCATGCACGAGTATAATTTGAACCTGAAGAGCCTATGAAATCCCTGAATGCTTTAACTTTCCTTTTTTTTCCTGAATGTTATTAGTTAGAATGATGCATGATAAGGTCTCTAAAAGTCAATAGATGAACCTTAAAAGAATGTAACTGAAGAGTTGATAGCTAATGTGATGAATTGAGTTGATTAGAGTCTTTATAAGACTTATGATTGGAGTGGTTGAGTTCTTATGAGAACTGAGTCTTGGGAGGAGTATCGAGCACCGAGTCGAGTGAGAGTAAGTCAAACTCAAACTTTAGAACTACGCTGCCAAACGTGGGAGAGGATTTAAACCGTTGAGTTGGATGTCTCTTCTTGATAGGTCTCTAAAAGAATAGATGACTCATTTGATTTAATTTGGTCTATTACGGATTGATTCATTCTTTACCCTGGAAAGCACTAAACGGTTGTGGAAATATCAACGAGATTGTTGTACAATCACTGGCTCATAAGTGATTGTTGTTGGATAAGAGAAACTCCAGATATGTTCCATATCAATAGTACTCTGACTTGATTGGATTGTATTGATTTGGATTGTATTGATTGGTCATTGTCTACTCTTTATTCCTGCTTTAGATAGACCTTTGACATCTTGATTGAGTATCTCTGGGTTGTTGTTATTCTACCTGTATATATTTCACTCAACTATTTTACATACTCATTCATTCCACATACTGACGCCCATTTGGGCCTGCATCTTTTCATAATGCAGAGACAGGTGTTAGAGATCATCAACAGACACTCTGTTGAAGTTCTTCTCCTTATTTCGACTGATTGGTGAGTCCTCCTTGAGTCCGGTGGATGTCTATTATTTTATCAAGCTTTAGAGTTAGACTTTAGATTCACTTTTCTTTTGATTGGAGGTAGTCATAGACCTGTCATTGGCACCATTGACTAGTTGATACAGGCTTCATAGACTAGAGTTGATTTGTTGATTGGATATTGATTTTGAGCTAGTTCTTTTCATACTAGCCTATTTACTTGATTTAAATCTTCATATATTAAGGTTGTCTACTTTCTATTTCTTTAAGTCTTCCGCTGATGCATTATTTATTGATTGAATGGATGTGATGATGCTAAGTGGTTCACTTGGGAACTAGCAGTAGTCTTCGAGTGCTGGCCACATCTAGGGTACCCTCTGGGGTGTGATAAACTTGGTATCAGAGCACAGAGTTCAAGTATCCTAGGGAGTCTATAAAGTCGTGTCTAATAGAGTCTTGTTTATAGGTATGTTGTACACCACACTTTATAAGCAGGAGGCAATAGGACATTAGGAAGGGTTACACTTCTTTTGTATTCTGACTCGTGCAATAAAGTTAAACTCTATGAAATTTCTCTTCTAATCCATGCATTATGCGTTTGCAGAATTGTGACCATGCATCCGAGAAGAGCAGTTATAGGAAGAGGGCGCCCGACCAAAAAGAATATGAACCAACCTGAGCCCCAGAATCAGCATGAACCCATAGGCCAAGTTGTCCTGAAACAACCATCTCAAGCTAACATCTCAAATGTTGAGCTTCGCCAGGCCATCCAGACTTTGGCCCAGGCTGTGATAGCACCAGTTTCTAGACAGAGAGCAGGCTGACAGGATGCATAAGACACATCCAGAGTTTGAGAGTTCTTAAGAATGAACTCGCCTGAGTTGATCGGCTTTATGCCTAATGAGGATCCTGAGAACTATATTGATGAGCTATAAAAAGTGTTCCAGGTGATGCATGTGACCGATTCTGATAGAGTCGAGTTGGATGCCTACTAGTTCAAAGGTGTTGCCAGACTAAGGTTTGACCAGTGGAAGAAAGGCAGAGGAGAGGGTGTCCCAGTTCTGATTTGGGCCGTATTTGAGGATGCTTCTATGAGCAGATTCTTCCTGAGGGAGTTGAAAGAGGCCAAGGTGAGAGAGTTCTTGAATGTAAAATAGGAATCTATGACAGTGAAAGAGTATGACCTTAAGTTTATGCAGTTGTCTCGCTATGCTCCTGAGATGGTCGCTGATATGAGAAGTAGAATGGGTTTGTACGTTGATGGGTCGAAAAAATGGCCAAAGAAAGATAGAAGAAGAGTTATGCTTGTGAGCGACATGACATGGGCAGGTTGATGATCTATGTACAATAAGTTGAGGAGGAGAGATAATAAGATAGAGAAGAGATCAAGTATAAGAGGGATAAAACATCCAGCCATGAGGTTGGGAGGAGAGGAAATGGGAATAGTAGCAAGTTTTAGTCAAGGTCAGTGCCTTCATCTGCCAGTGCACCAACCCCCAGAAATTGGAGTGAGCAGAAGTCTCAGAACTTTAGAGCCTAGGGATCTCATTCGCAAGGTAGTGTGACTCTAGGTTCACAAGGTAAGCCGCCATGTGACAAATATGGCAAACTACACTTGGGGAGATATCGTGAGGGAGGAGATGTGTGATAAAACTGTGGCCAAATGGGTCATTTTCAGAGAGATTATCCAAAGTGGGCTAACAAGGCTCAATCTTCTACACCGGCACCACCGATTAAAGAAAATCAAAAGGGTGTTGTTTCTAACACAAGAGGGGATACAAACAGTTTGTATGCCATGGGCACTCGCCAAGATCAAGAAGTTACACCAGATGTCGTGATGGGTATGATTTGAGTCTTCACCTTTGATTGTTATGCATTACTTGATCCGGGTGCCACATTGTCTTTTGTAACTCCTTATATGGCCAGTAGATTTGAGATCCTTCCTTAATGTCTTCTTGAGACCTTTGATGTTTCCGCTCCTATTAGTGAGTCTATCATAGTAAAAGGGTTTATAGAGATTGTGTAGTATCCATCTATCATAGGCATACTCTTATTGATTTGATTGAGTTATAGATGGTTGACTTCGATGTGGTTGTTGGAATGGATTGGCTTCATGCCTGTTATACCTCTGGTGATTGTAGAACCTGAATTGTCAAATTACAATTTTTGAATGAGCCTGTTATAGAGTGGAAGGGTAGTTCTATAGTGCTTAAAGGTAAGTTTATTTCCTATCTTAAGGCCAGAAGGCTAATCTTTGAAGGGTGTATCTATCACATCGTACAATTTAAGACTGATGATGTAGTGTCTCTACTTTTTGAGTCAATTCCAGTTATCAATGAGTCTCCTAAAGTCTTCCCTAATGATTTGCCTAGAGTCCCTCCTGATAGGGAGATCGACTTTGGGATTGATGTTCTCCCCGATACTTAACCTATATCCATTCTACCATATAGGATGGCCCTTACTAAGTTGAAAGAAGTGAAAGAGTAGCTAAAAAATCTATTAGACAAGGGTTTTATGAGACCGAGTGTGTCTCCTTGGGGTGTTCCTGTCCTTATCGTGCAAAAGAAAGATAGGACCCTCAGAATGTGTATTGATTATAGGCAACTGAATAAGGTTACCATTAAGAACAAATATCTCCTCCCAAGGATCGATGATTTATTTGACCAACTTCAAGGTGCCACTGTCTTCTCCAAGATAGACCTAAGATCAGGCTATCAGCAGTTGAAAGTGAGGAAATATGACATCCCAAAGATGGATTTTTGAAATCGATATGGTCACTTAGAATTTCTAGTAATGTCTTTTGGGTTGACAAATGCACTTGTAGTTTTCATAGACTTGATGAACAGAGTGTTAGACAGTATCTTGACATGTTCGATATCATATTTGTTTGATGATATCTTAGTGTATTCTAGAGATGAGGAGTAGCATTTTAATCACCTTAGAATTGCTTTGCAGACGCTCGAGGATAATGAGTTATATGCAAATTTTTTGAAGTGTGAATTTTTCCTCAAATTTGTGGCATTCCTAGGGCATGTGGTTACAGGCGATAATATACGAGTGGTCACACAAAATATTGAAGCGGTTAAGAACTGGCCTAGACCAGCCTCTCCCACAGACCTAACGAGCTTTTTGGGTTTAGCTGGCTACTACCGCAGATTTGTTGAAGGATTTTCTTCCATATCCGCGCTATTGACTAGAATGACTCAAAAGAAGGTCACGTTTCAATGGTCTAATGAATGTGAGAAGGGTTTCTAAGAGTTGAAAAAAAGGTTGACTACTGCACCAGTATTAACTTTGCCTGAAGAGACTGATGGATTGGTCATTTATTGTGATGCCTCTAAAGTGGGATCGAGATTTGTATTGGTGCAGAAAGGAAAGGTTGTCTCTTATGCTTTCGGATAGCTTAAGGTCCATGAGAGAAATTATCCAACTCATGATATAGAGTTGGTTGTTGTGGTATTTGCACTTAAGATTTGGCACCACTACTTATATGGGGTGTATGTGGATGTGTTTACTGATCATAAGAGCCTGCAATACGTATCCAACTAGAAAGAGCTTAACCTGTGGCAGAGAAGATGGTTGGAGTTGCTCAAAGACTACGACATGAGCATCCTCTAATACCTAGGTAAAGCTAACGTTGTTGTTGATGCTCATAGTAGGTTGTCAATAGGCAGTATGACCCATTTTGAGGAAGGAAAGAAAGAGTTTGCAAATGAAGTGCATAGATTGGCCTAATTGGGAGTCCACCTTGAGGAGTCTAATGAAGGTGGAGTTGATGTTCAAAATGGGTTTGCATCATCTCTTGTAGTAGAGGTGAAGGAAAAGAAAGACCGAGACCCCATCTTGCTACAATTCAAGGAAGATGTGCATAAACAGAAGGTAATGACTTTTGCCAAAAGGGGAGACAGAGTATTAAGATATCAAGGCTGACTATGTGTTCCAAATGTTTATGGTATTCGAGAAAGGATCATGGCAGAAGCCCACAGTGCAAACTCTCATCTTTCTCCTTTTCAACAAAACAAACTTTTGTTCTGTCCTTTTGCCCCTTTTCACGATGTCTGCAACCTCTCTTCTCTTTGATAGACAAATCTACTCTAGTAATGAAACCTCCTCATCACTTAAAATTGACACACCTCTTTCCACCCCTATTCATACCCCCTTGAAACATGATGAACTGCATACTCTCACTCGTGCAGTCTCTCCCTCATCTCCCTCTCCTATGTCCTGTGCTAAAGTTGCATCATGTGTTCCCTTATTGAGTCAGTTCTTTCCCCTGCCTCTCTTGTCAAAGCACCCTATTTCCCTCTTGATGAGTTACCATCCATTTTTGCTACCATTTCTACAGAAGAGCATGGGAACTTTTCCCAACCAGATCCTATCTCCTCATCCAACTCAGAAAAACACTTTGATGGGGATCTTCCAGTTGATCAAGGAACAGAGTCAAACATCCTGGCTACGGGACCGGAATGGGTAGCCAAGGGTTTGATAGCTCTCAAAGGGGCTAATTCTTTTTCTAGGAAGGAGGTTGGTTTACCTGATCTCCAATTGGTGCTGGCTACACCGAGGTTTGATCAAACTCCTGTCAGTGAGCAAAGCCACTGAATACTACTGATGAAGAGGAGGATGAGGATGATGTTCCTCTGATCTAGAAATTTAAAAGGCATGCTTCTACAAGTCTCTCTCAACCCTCTTCTCCGAAGGACCAGGTTAGGACTGTCAAAGGAAAGGAACCTGTTGGTGAGGATGCAAGGGAACCTCTTCGATCATATCATACCAGAAACACCTAGAAAAAATTGCTTAGTGAGGCTATCACAGCCAGTAAATCTAAGGCTGCTAAGAAGCGCAAGCTACACAACACCACTGTACTGGAGGATAAAAATGTTCCTAGCGAGCATTTGGTCGATATTGATAGTATGGAGGAGGATGGTGGTATCGAGTCTGTTGGTTAGTTGGTCAGTCTTAAATTGAGAACTAAAGTTACCAAACTTGTTTCCAAAGGGTCTGAGAGAACTATAGCTGATAAGAAACCCAGGAAGAAAGATGATAGAAAGTCCAAAAGGTATGACCCTGCTTCCAATTGGGGACCAGGTTCACACTCGAAGAAGGTTAAGAAAAATAAGGGTGTAAATAAGGAGGACCATGTACGTATATTGGAAAGGCAAAAAGTTTTGAGTGGACAAGTGTTTGAACCTAATGCGAAAAGGATGCCAGACATGAGAGACCTGGTTGACTATGTGACCTTACAGAGGTGGGACCATTTGTTTGAGTGGCCTGTTCCCTCCCTTCACGAATGGGAAGTTTGCTAGTTCTGTTGCAATATCGAACTCTAGGATGATGGTGGTTTTCTCAATTCATTTGGGGATATCTCTTTTCAAATAGATGAGGATACATTATGCACTGTTTTGAAGGTGGATAGGGAAGGTATATGCAGTGTTGTTGATCGACCTCTGGCTAAGGGATTTCTCCTTGAAGCAGGTAAGGTCTCTTATTTGAGTACCTCAGTTGTGTCCAATAAAATTCTCAAGGGACAATATCAACTATATTTTGAGTTCGTCAACAAAGTGTTGTTGCCTCGTATTGAGAAATGGATGATCCCCACTATGGCAGACCTGTTTCTTATGGAAGTGCTTCGTAAGCTTGAACCAATTAACCTCCCTGCCTTGATGATGAAGCACATGACCAAGGTGCTCATAGCTAAATAGGGTCGACATGGTCTGTCGTATGGATATCTCCTTAATAATGTGTTTGAGTACTTCAGTGTTTACTTGAGGCGTGGGGTACCAGGTACCATTAAACAGTCACTTTCTCAAATGACTTTGGTGGAGTGTGAGTGCAGTGTCGGTCGTGTAGGAGCTCGCAAGTCTCAGGTATCTGAGTTGCTTAAACAGCAAGAATCACCCAAGGACCAAGTGGACAAGCTTACTGTTGATCTGGCTTCCAAGGATGTTGAATTAGTGTCATCGAAGGCTCGACTAGCTAAGGGGCCTACAGAGGGACCAGGTTTGTAGGAAGTGGTCAGGCTTTGAGAAGAGAATGCCAAGCAAGCACTTGAGATTAAGTCTCTTACTCAATAGTTGTTGCAGGCACATTATGACTCCAATGCTCATATGACCCTGCTTATTCAGTCCTTTGCGCCCAAGCCCTCAGTTTCTTAGTCTAGTACTGTCCTTTAGTTTCGTCCCTAGTCGTTGTTAGTTGTTTTCTCTATCTTTTGGTGACCCCTGGTCCTGGGTTGGTTTGTTAATGCTTTTGCTATGTTATGAATATTATTCTATAATAAATGGGTGGTTTGTCTTGTTTCTCTTATCTGGTTCCTGCTCCTCTTTTTCTATGTCTATGTTTTTTTATGCGATCTCGTATAGCTGAAATTCTCTCTTGTGGTGCTTATCTCAGTTTACTGTTTGTGATTTTTAATGATGCCAAAAAGGGGAAAATGTTTTGTTGCTTATAGGGGGGTATACTCTCGAGGGGAACAGGTACGGGGCATACTTTCGGAGGGAGGGGGGAACAAGAGCTACAGTTTGTCATCATCATAAAGGGGGAAATGTTTAGTGAGGTTTTTATGATCACTAAACTGTAGCGAGGACCAGGTCACCCATCAGGTTGTTAACTATCTGTAGATATGGCATACAACTGTTAAAGCTGCTTGGTAGGTGAAATGTCGCTCCAAAAATTACCGAAGGACCAGTGGTCCATCCAATGATTCTTCTCAGTATAAAAGGAGCTTGTCCAATGAATAAATATATCTTTTTGGGAATTCACAAGCATAAAGATCTTTGCTCTTTTGCAAAAGGCTATCTTGGCTCCTTGTGAAGGCTCAACTGCCTGCTGACAAGGGACCTGATAGAAGATGTCATTCAATCTCCTTTTTGTATGTAGTTGTAGTGTTTCAATATTGTAAGATCACTTCCTAAGTTTATAAAGGAAAGTCGATCATTGTGCATTTGCGGTGTCAAGGTTTTTATAAGACTCTTGGCTAGATGTTGCCTTGAAGTCATTCTAGTAGTAGTCTAACATCATCTAGGGTGGTGAGTGCATAGACTAATACTTATGTAAGTTGCTCATGGCCTGTAACTAGGTTGCAAGTGAGGATAGTGATGGAGTGTAGAAAATATACTCTGTGTGTTGTATTTGACTACATTGCTCATTCACTTAGTGGATTTTTGGTTTTGAAAATCCTATTGAACAGGTCGTGGTTGTTCCTCACTTGAGCAAGGAGCTTTTCCACGTTAAATCTCTGTCTTTAGTTTGTTTGCTGCCTTTTTACTTATATTATGTTCAAAGGACCTGGTCCCTTTGTGACGATTAGTGTGTAGTTGCTCAACAGGACTATTACAAGGCCAAACATTACATTTTCGGTTGGATATGTCAGTAGATTTATGAAATCACCAAGAAAGCCGTACTTGGAAGCTGCAAAAAGAATTTTAAAATATATCAACTCAATATCAAATATGGGCCTATTCTTCCAAAAGAAGAATGACTTGGTATTAATTAGTTCTACTGATGTTGATTTTGGTGGTGATATGGATGATCGAAGATCTACATCAGGATATCTTTTTACTTGTGGTGGAACAGGTATTTCTTGGTGCAAAAAGAAACAAGACTCTGTTTCTTTATCAACTACGGATGCAGAATATAAAGCAGCAGCTCTTACTGCTCAAGAATGTGTATGGCTCCAAAGACTTGTTGAAGATTTGCATCTATCTTATCAAAGCCAACTATAATTTTTGGATATAATCAAAGTGCCATCAAGCTCGCAAATAATCCGGTGTTTCATGCAAGAACTAAGCATATTGAGGTAGAACATCATTTCATCTGAGAAAACGTTCTTGATGGAACTATAAATACTATGGAAGTACGAAGTCAGGAAAATGTTGTTGATATCTTCACCAGTCACTTCCTAAAGCTTTGTTTGAGTTCTTGGGCAACAAGATTGGGATAGTCTCCAAACAATCACTTTAAGGGGGAGTGTGAAAAATAAATATGATTTTTTTGGAGATACAAAAAACCCTAGATATTTAGTAAAACTTTCTAGAATCTTGTAAAATAATATCGTTGATATTTGTACTTAAAAGAAAAATCTAGATAGTCTACATTAGATATTTGTGGCAACTTGTAAAACAATCTAGTCTTTTTATTAATATCTGGATATTTCATGTAAGATGTAATATCTAGAAGCATCCCTATACAAGTATAAATAGGGATGACCATTAGACATTTGGAAGGAACCAAAATTGAATCCAATACAAACTTCTTTCATGACAAAGTTCCCCTTTTCAAAATCTTCTTTATCTATTCTACCTTCCCCTTCTTTAATTGAATCTTCCGATCTTAGTTAACGATCTTGGGCTAGCAGAAGGTCTCCCAATTACAATTTTCTTCTGCTATATTTCCTTACAGGTTATACATATCGTAGGAGAGACTTCTTTGTGGTAAGGGCATGTGACTGTATTTTTTTGTTACTGTATTGACTTGTATGTGATTGTATGCATTAGCTTGGTTCACTATGAGTCGTACAATGTCCTGAAGTGATCCTTGTGAGTTGGTTGAACTGTGAGTGCATTGCATATCTAAATTTAGACATGTGTCCTCTGTTAGCAGTTGCTATATTCTTGTTATTAGATGTTTGTAGTTACGTGATATTTGGTTTTGCTTTGTGTTGTTGTTTGACGACAACCAATGATTCTAAGCTTAGGGTGTTGATGTGTCGCAAAAATACGATAGTTATGACACTCAAAACGTAGAGTTATTGTTAATTCTCAAGTGCATTTTGCTGGTTTGATATGTGTTTAAATTAATGGAAAATGAAGTGAAGCATGAAGTGATGTCCTTGGACTGATTTTATTAAAGTTTTCTAAGGCTTAAGATTAAGGAGGTCAAGCATGGAGATGTATTGCGCAAGATTGTGGTAAGAAGCTCAAAATTGGGACGGGCCTTGTCCAATTGTTGTAGGTGAACGTGGAAGGAATGGAGGACAAAGAAAGAGAAAAATATCCAAGGCATACACCACAAGCCCTTGAACGATCCATGGTGCCCTCCATGACTCGTGAAGGTTTTCACCCAGGAACAACATCATGCATCAACCCAAGGCAACTCACCACGACCTCCTTTAAGGGTTGTGGTGCCCACCACGGTTCATGGTGGGTGCACGTGAATGGAACAATGATCTAAGCATGTAAGAGCCAAAAGAAAGCACCACATAACAGCTCACTGGACATGACGAGGACCACTGATCATGGTAAGTAGGCGTGAAGGGTACCGAAATTCAGTTTCCTACTTAGTGTAGGATTAGGTTTTGAGTCCTATAAATAGACACTTCTGTTTTATTTTTAGGGGACATTTTTTCTCTACTTTTTGGAGGCTACAATACACTATTATTAACATAATTTTCCAGTGATTATTTTTATTAATACGTGCCTAGACAGCCACAACAAGAAAGGAATGATTGTTTGTGGATTTTAGCTATCTTTTGGAGAGTTAAATCAGAAGTTGTTTGTTTGTTTACAAGCTTGATTCGTATTTTATTTGTTCATCTTTGTAAGCATTATACACATGATTTCTTCATCCTTTATTAACTTGATTCTCATAATTCTTCATAGCTAAACCCACAACTAGGTAGTGGGAACCATGACAACTTAACGAAGTAGGCAAGCGTAGGATTGATTATCGTGATTTGTCTTGCATGTATTGTGATTTTCTTTGTCCAAAAGTCTTTCTTGATGAGTGAACGCATTGAGAACCTGCCCACATTCATTGGTTTCTCAAGAGGGAGGTAGTGATTAGAAAAATATTATCACAACAAAAATTTAGAGGAACAAAACTTCGACTAAGTTACTTGATCCCAGGAGGAGATAGTACTCTAAGGTCTAGAGCAAGGATTGGTAAAGCATACATTCTGAGATAGGGAGGTGATAAATTAAATGTTTCTAAGAAGGACTAGGAGGTGAAATTAAATACACTCCCACTTGCACTAAAGTATGGACATCCTCTGCATCGAACCTCTGGGTCTCTGGTGCTCATACTACATTTGTTGGTAATTCAAACACTTAGACACAAAGTCTGCAATATCTCTATTCATCCAACACCACCAATAATGCTACCTCAAATCATGGAACATCTTTGCACTCCTGGATGAATAAAATACTTGGCACAATGAAACTCTTCAAGGATCATATGCACCCAATCACCTATCTCAGGCACACAAATGTGCCCAGTAATCCTTAATACACCCACAGAATCAAGAGAAATGACTTGGCTTCACCCTTCAATACTTTGTCCCAAAGCAAACATAGCTTATCATCATCAAACAGGTGAACATGGATCTAATCCATCAAGGAAGACCTAGCCTCAACAAAGGCCAACACATTATGAGGTGGAGAAATACTAAGCCAAAACATTTGTAAGCCAATGCATGCACATCAAAATCCAGAGGCCACTCCTTCGTCCTTAGGAAGGACAAACTACCCATACTGGAAGCCTTCAGGCTCAATGCATTTGCTACCATGCTGGCCTTGCCTAGATGATAAAAAATAAAGATGTCATAATCCTTCAAACTCTAACCACCTATGCTACCTCATGTTCAAATTATGCTGAGAGAAGATGTATTTGAGACTATGATGATTTGTAAAAATCTCACAATGCACCCATAAAGGTAGTGCCTCCACAACTTCAATACAAACACTACCATAACCAACTCTAGATCAAGGGTAAGGCAGTTCTTCTAATGCATTTTAAACTAACAAGAGGCTTAAGCTATAAATCACCCTTTATGCATCAATACTCCACCAAAAGCATCATAATGCACCAAAAATTCCATACCCTCCTTGGGCAATGCTAGAATAGGCGGCAAAATCAATAATTTTTTGAGCTTTTGGAAGCTCGACTCACACTCATCAGTCCACAAAAATACCATGGTCTTCTGTGTAAGTCTGGTCAAAAGAGTTGCAATAGAGGAGAATCCCTATATGAATTAATGATAATAACTTGTAGGACAACAAAGCTCAAAATCTCAGTCACTGAAGTGGGTCTCACCCAATCACGAATTGATGCAACTTTGACTAGATCAACCATAATACCATCTTTCGTCGTCAGATGACCCAAGAAAGCCACGGACTCAAGCCAAAACTTGCACTTAGAGAACTTGACATATAGTTTATCCTTATTCAACCCCTGGAGTACAGCCCTCAAGTGACGGAGGTGGTCCGCCTTTCTCTTGGAATAAACCAAGATGTTATTAATAAATACAATCATAAATAAATCCAGGTAAGGTTATTACAACCCATTCATCAACTATATGAAAACTGTCGAGGCATTAGTTAACCCAAAATACCTAAGAAAGGAAGTAGGAGCACATTTGGGACAATCATAGGCCTCTGTCTTAGCCTTTCCAAGTATAGCATAACACACCTACGCTCACCACTTGAATGTGAACCACTGCAAGCACCACCTCGAGCTCTATCCCAAACACCTCTAGTACCATCACTAATACTCTGAGAGACACCTCTAGCTATTGGAGTTGGCATGGAGTAAGTCATTTATGTCTTGGGCTGAAAGGAAGTAGGAGAACGCCTGGGACAATCTCTTGCCTTATGGATAAACTCATCATGTATAAAGTAACCTCGAGGATAAAAACTTTGGGACAGATGACCTGAAAGACCATCACGTCGTCCTGAACCTATTAAACTGTCATACCTATCCTAGCTAGATTTGGGTTTACCTGTAGTCTCGATACCTTGAATAGTTGCATGAACTAGTCTACTTTGGTAAACCTGAGCACCCTTGGAGGGTCATCAAATGACAAGGATCTGAAGGAGCTGGCAAGTAAGTCCATGATTGGCTAATCAATGGGAGCCACTTGTGTTCTAAAATCTAAAGCAGGCCCTTCAAACCTTACACCACATCGGGTTATGGTAGACATTCCTACAGGGATGGATCTTCTGAGCGATTTCTCAGTGGAAGCTAAACCATTAGGGAGCTTTCTTAGGCTTGAGTAGAAAGTGAGGTTAGAAGAACATGACTTGGAAAATTCATTCACTCAGTTGATCACTTCTATCCTCCAAGTAAGACGAGCACTACTAATCATCTACATACATTTCCATCATAATTAATTTTACTAACCACCATTTTTTCTGCATTAACTTATAGATCCATATATTTGCCATCGCCTACAAAAAAAGGAAAGCAGCCAAATGGATAAGCTTATGGCCATTCTGACAATGTTGAGAATATAAAATTTGAAGCAGGTGTGCTCCATGCTGATATAAATGAGCTCTAGTCAAAGAATGCAAGACTCCAAGATAACAATGAGATTCTTGAAGTTACAAAAAACACTCTGTCCCAATGGCTCTAAGATATTAGACAGGATCTAGGGAGGTGGGAAGTTGAATTCTCCATCCTGTGTAATCTACTGGAGCCGTTGGAACAAAGTATTTCTTGTAACTTCAAGAATCTTATTGTCATGTTGGAGCCCCACTTTCATTGACTAGTGCTGATTTATATCAGCATAGAACACACCTGCTTTAAATTTTAGATTCTCAACATTGTCAGAATGGGCTATAAACTTATCCATTTGGCTGCTTGCCTTTTTGTGGTAGGCGATGGCAAATGGCTGGCTCTATAAGTTAATGCAAAAAAAAGGTGGTTAGTAAAATTAATTATGATGGAAATGTATTTATAGGATTAGTAGTGCTCGTCTTACTTGGAGGATAGAAATGATCAGTCGAGTGAATGAGTTTTCCAAGTCACATTCGTCTAACCTCGCCTTCTACTCAAGACTAAGCAAGCTCCCGAAGAGTTTAACTGCCACTGAGAAATTGCTCAGGAGATCCACCCCTGTAGGAATGTCTACCATAACCCAATGTGGTGTAAGGTTTATAGGTCCCGCTTTAGAATTCGGAACACAAATGGTTCCTATTGATGAGCCAATCATGGACATACTTGCCATCTCCTTCAGATCCTTGTCACTTGATGACCCTCCAAATGTCTCCAAACCACCGTTCGAAGGCTTGATAATTCTGATTGACTCTAATAAGGTTGCCTCTAACTTAGGCATTGTACCCCTTTTAATCTTTTCTACCCCAAGACATGTGGGGAAAATGTGACCTGATCACTTCTATGCTAGTTTTGGTAAGATCGGGAATGTTAAAGGTGTACAAATCAGCCGCTACTTCCTAGGTTGACCAAGTCTGTAGTATAGCTACGTTTTAGCTTTCAGTTAGTACTTTGTTATTTTTAGCTTGAGATATATTCTTGGTTTTGTAGTACACCAGATATGGGTTCCTTAAGTTTAGGAGAACTTATTTAGTGGAATCACAGTAGTTGTTTAGTGGGATAATGACTCTTTGAAATATGTAAGTCTATTTATAAGGCTACAAAGCATATAGAATAAAATATCCAACCACATTCTCTGCAAATTATACTCACAATTTTCCTATCTTTTGTTCCTTCTGGTAGTTACTTTCAACTATTGAGTTTTCTATTCTGTTGAGTTCATCAGTTGGTATCCGAGCCAGGTTGTTCTTTCGGAAATCACTTATTATAGCTTTTCCTTATTTGTTTTGGTTGTCCTTTATTTAACTGTTGACACAATGACAGACCTAAAAGTTGTTGGCGGTATGAAAAAGCTCAACAACAACAACTACAGTACATGGTCCACTTGCATAATGTCTTATTTGCAAGGGCAAGATCTGTGGGAGGTTGTGAACGACAGTGATGTGACACAACCAGAAGCAGAAGATGTGAATGGCACGTTGCCTAAGTGGAAGATAAAAGCAGGAAAAGCTATGTCTACTTTTAGGACAACAACAGAAGAGAATGTGCTAGAGTACATACGAGATGCCACCACACCAAAGCAGGCTTGGGATACATTCGCGGATCATTATCCATGGTCTAAAGCCTGAATATAAAGGCTTTATTGCTATTGTACAGGGATGGAAAAATCAGTCGTCACTTGTGGAATTTGAGAATTTCCTAGCAGGTTAGGATGCCTTGGAAAAGAAAATGAGTGGAGTTTCACAAAAATTCAAGGAGGAAGCCCTCTACGTCAACAAAAGCAGAGGAAACTCCAAGCAGTACAATATAGGTGGATCGAAAGGAATTAATGATAAAGCAAAAAATCATCAAGGAGAGGGAAGCAATCGTCCAGAGGGAGCTTCAAAGAATCAATGCGGCAAAAATAAGAGATTCGAAGGGAAGTGCCACAACTGTGGAAAGAAGGGCAATAAAGAAGAGGCAATAATGAAGGGACGAAGATTGAATTTTGTCTATGTAATGTTGGCAGAAACTGCATATATAGACAAGACAAGGAAGAACGAAATTGCAGACTTATGTCATATGCAGTTGAGTCATGTTAGCTACTCAAAACATAGTGTCATGACAAAAAAGTTGATGTTGAAGGGTCTTCCCAAACTTTTAGTAAGGACAGATCTGATATGTGCAGGCTGCCAGTATGGTAAAGCACATCCGCTTCCATATGAGGAGTCAAAATATAAGTACAAGGAACCACTAGAATTAATTCATTCAGATATGTTTGGACCTTTGAAGCAAGTCTCTGTTGAAAAAGCATCGAAAATACAAAAAACAAAAATAGAAAAGACATGTTCTTGTAAACACTTACCGTAGATTTTGCCACTTGAATGAAGTGTTCGCTTAAAGATTTCCTCTGAAAGTTCATTTATAGGGGCTTTTCCCCTTCGAGATTTTGGTCGTACAATATTATTTTTAGCCCTTTGTTCATAGGAAGGAGGCAATTGTGGTTTGTCGCGTCAACGATGTGGAAGATAAATACTAGGAAGACGACATATTTAGTAAAATATTTCATTATTAATGAAATAAGTTCAAGTGTTTACCTTGGTACATGCATGGTCCCTTGGACCATATTGCTCATGTTATCTTCTTGTAACAAGTAGTTGCGTGAGAACCAATTTCTTGGAGCCTCAATCAAATAGATGTACAAAAAATTAGTTTGTAATTATATTTATTAATTTAGACAAAATAGTAAAGTCTTTGAAAAGATAATAATTTATATGCATCACTAGTAAAATAAAAAGGTAAATAAATTACCATAAACGTTTGATAATTTGGAGCCAATAAGCAACCAAAGAGAAATTGATTTTGGCGTTGTTGGTGCACAAAAGGACCAGCAGGCACAATAGCACTTGATGACTCAATTACATTAAAAGTTGAGCCAACATTTTCTTCATTATTTTGGTTGCACTCTGAGATAAATTTTTTTAATTTGACGTTATCTTATTAGAGATTTCCTATATGATAAATTGAGAGTCACAAAATAGAGAAAAAGTTATACTGACATCATGCAATTTAGTTATTCTGATCATGAAAATATACAAGTTGATAGCCAAAACATTCTATTATTTAAATTTATTGTAAATCTAAAATGTAACTGTCATCCAACTCTTCTTACTTACTCATATTAATGCAAGCAGATTCATAATTACATGACCCATGAGTTTGCACAGAACATATATTTACAACATAGTAGATGGCCAAAGGAAAGTACTGTGCAAATCCTAGCTAAACCTAGGTTAAAATTCTCCCAAAAGTGATACGAAACTAGAAAAAGGGGAAGAGTCATAAAGAGATAACAAACCAGAGAATCCATTCACATGCAGACCAAGTCAAAAGCCATACGAGCAATCTGTTGTCTCCATTAGGCTTCCTGACAATGAAAAGAGGATCAGAAGAGGAAGGGAAGGTCTGTAAAGTAGAGGAAAAGAGACAGACATAACTCACATGGACTGACATGAGAGATGAGGCCTTGATTCTTCAGATAAGGATTTTTCCACCGGAGACGACACCTGAACAGAAAAATACAAGTTTAGTGCTCATCGGATTAGCGAAGCAAATGAGAGACGGATCGACAACTTACCTTTGACAACTGAACATTTAGGAACGGTAAGTTGAAGTTGAAGGAAATTGGTTACCCAGAAACGGAGGAACAAGAATCTCCTGGTTAGAGTCCACAAGAGCATCAGATGCGGCGGACAGATGAGAGTGAAGGAGTGGGAGCCAAAATTAGAAAACCGATAGGGTTTCATTTTTATTGTACACAAGGTCGGTTACTACACCGGCCTTTGAACTCCTTTGTGCCAGACCGTGTTGATAATGGGCTTATTTGAGCCCATCTATTGTTGATATGAAATAAATCTGGGTCATTGACCCAAAATTTGATTAAAAAAATACTTACTCATATTAATAATTATTTAATTTGAATCCCCAAAAAATTATTCAAACAAATAAAAAAGAATAGGGAGATAGAGAAAAAGATAAATTGGGGGAAACTGATAAATTTGAAAATCTTCTAGGTTAAAAAAATAATTAAAGGCTTTTTTTTTCACAATAACTCACTCCTAATTTATTTAATTGAATTGTCTCACCATTAATGATTTTAAAAATATGAATATTTAAGGACATGCTATAATAAAATATGCTCAAGTAAAATTAATCTACAATTTTTGAAATGATAGATATGGATATATAATTTTATTTACAATCTAAAAATAAATAAATTGAAATATATGAAAAAGTGAATAACTCTAATTTCTTTAAGTTATCTTTGAAAGTGAGTAACTTTTAAAAGTTTTAACAAATCAAAATTTTGAACTTTATGATATCAAAAATTTAAACAGATCAATGTCACAAGAGATAGATCAAAGACAAGGTCTAGTTTTATAAATTTATGCCTAGTGTGAAATTAAATGCTAATATAGTTTTCCTTTTCAATCTTTTATAAATTGTGATTACAATTTGAGTTATATAATTTAAAGGAAAAAATGACACAGATCCATAGATTCGTTGGAATCACAGTATCTTTTCAAAATAAATATTGAGAGATAAAAATAAAAGAAGGAAAGTAGTGTGTTCGAGTCATAAACTGTTACACTCGGTAAAATTACCCAAATATCCCTAGATGAGAGACAGTTGCATAACGCATCTTACCAAACTCTTTTTAGAAATTTGAGGCCAGAATCGCGATCAGCACGAAAAATTGTGTGGAAAAGTGAACTTGGTAAAATTTTAGATTAACCGAATCAAAAGAAAATTTTTCGGGGGCAAAAATGCAATTCCAGAAGAGTGCACGACAGGTCCGCGTCATGGACTTGTCGTGGATTTGCACTTAATGTTAATTTCAATATTTTCTACAGGATTAGAAAAAGCGATTAAAAAACTTTTGACAAAAATTGTTCTTGGAGGGAGCAAGTCTGCGATGCAGACTTGACTTACCATAGCACAAAATTTTTAATTTTTTTGAGGGACATTCAAGACTTTTCTCAACCCCTCTTATACTTAATCCACGAACTACATAAATCATTTTTTACTTAAAAAGGATTTTTAAACCCATTCCTAAGCTTTCTACGCAATTCTAACAAAAGCTAGGGCTGAGGAAAGGAGGAGAAGAGCCAAGGATTCGAGTGATTAGAGCTCAAACCCTTGCCAACTAATCATCAAACTTCATTCCAGGTCTGTAAGGCTACCTAAAGCGTTGGGTTGAATTCATCCACACGCTCTTTCATCCTCATGACCGAATTAGAGTACAGGAATTGAGTAGAGAAGTCCCATAATCTTAACCTTTGAGTTAGTCTTATTACTTGTTGATAGAAACTCTTTCCACTCGACTTGATGCAAAAGGTCCCTTATGACCCTAGACCACATCTAATACACCTTAAATACTTAGGATATGATATCATGTATATATCTATCTATCTATATCTATATCTATATCTTCTATATTACTATAAAAGCATGAACTTAAAAAAATTTAAAGTTAAATTACTAAAATACCCTTTACTTAATTAACCCACTTAGGAAAACCTAATTACACATTTACATTTAGACATAGACAAAACCCTTTGGAAAAAGCCGCTCAATGAAACATTGCGCCCCTTCATCATTCTAATCCCTTTTGTTCCCATTTGAAAATTTTTCCCATAAAAGCGACTCAGAAACGGTGTTGAAGAACTTGCATCGCTGTTGGCCTCTTGCAAGGATCCCATGAACAAGTTCTCTGGCTTGAGATCGCTATCATGATGAAAATATCCATAAATTTAATTTCTTTTGAAACTAACAAGTTCTCTGGCTTGAGATCGGGATGAAAATATCCACGTTGATGGATGTAGGAACGACCTTGAAATATTTGGAAGCAAACCTTGCACTGCAAACTATTTGGTTCAAAATGTCGCTTCCAACTCTCAAACTTCGAATAGACGCCAGCATCCCTCTAATTACAAACTTTGCGCTGCAAACTCTTTGGCGCAAACGTCGCTTCCAACTCTCAAACTCCGCATAGGCGTCAACATCCCTCTAATTCCAAAACAGATGCAACTTATCGTTTCACTCTGTTAAAAGACATCCAACGAAGATAGCCTATTCCATCAAACATCCAACTTCTACGAAAGAGGAACAAGTATGCCCTAACACATCCTTCTTATGCACAAAATTGCTTAAACACTGCTTCTCTATTATGGTTAGTCTATTACAAATTTGGCATTCACCAAAAAATCCTATTACATAATCTGTATTCCTACGACGTGCTCATATGTTCCTTGAATTCTAAATAGGTTAAGAGAAGAGAAGACAATTGGAGGTATGACAACTTTGTCGAGTGCCAAAAATTTTGAATACTAGATGTTGTTCAAACCAGTGCAGGCACTAAGCAATAAACTAAGCATATAATTCATCAGAGGTGAAAGAGTTATTCCTTGGAATCTGCATACAGAAATTTAATTTCTTCCTTTCTATAAACCTCTATTGCATTTGAAGTAGGTCAATCAATTCCAACATCTTCTCCTAAACTTTGTAAACAGTTTCAGTATTTTGGGCTTCTTCAGAAGCATTTGTAGAACAACAATCGTGTTACATGTATGCACAGTAGTCATCTGCTTTTAGCATTTCACAAAACTCAGAAATTTGAGGATCTGTAGCTGTAAACAAGGTACTTTGATAGCCTTCTTTAGCATTGAATATCATTTATCACTATGTTGTACTATGTCTTTTATCAAATTTGGCACTCACTTTGACATATCATTCCTTATAATTTGTCACTGTTACAGAAAATCTGAAATATATTATTTACATAGTGCGTGAAATATCTTCCAGTCGAACTGCTGGCGGTAAATTAACATGTACAGGACAGTCTTCGATCATTCGACAACATCCCACTCAAATCGAAAAGAACAGTTATTGAGGTATGGTTATTACCAAATAATATTCTCGTGAATGAAAGTCATTGTACACCCTTAACTCTCCAGTTTATAAACTACTGCTTTAAAGGTGGTTCCTCTAAGACACATGCCTTATATACACATAAGAGCTCTTCCTGGACAAAATGTCTTACTATATATGGAGAAATTAGATAAATAACGCTTAGATGCACTTGTAAATTCGAACACAAGTCCCTTAACTCTTATTGACATTAATAACCAAATACAGTTTATTGAAACAAGTGTTGTCTCTCAAAATACTTGACAAGGTTGAAGACATGTTTGAGGATGGCGAGGAGGAAGAAATATTGAATAGATGCTCTACTTTGAAAATATGGCTAACATTTCTCCTAAGCAACAATGCAATAAAACTCAAGGAAGAAGGAAGAGATGGGACAATAAGATGAGTGAGGAGGTACGATAGGCTGAGAAGTGTGGCTGGGAGGATTCAGACTGTGGTCGGGGACATAGAATCACAAGGAGAGAGGCTGCAGGGGGTGCTCAGCTGGAGAGATCCAAGAGCAACCAGCTTAGCTTGTTTATCATGTTCAGTCTTTCTACTGCAGTTGCGCTTTATGTGACTCCCTTCAGAGTGGGAGCTTTAGTTGCTGGATTATATACGTTGAGGCATCCCTGGTTCAGAAGCAAGATGCCTTCTGTTCCCAACAACTTCTTCAAGATATTACCAGCTAGAATAGATAGCATGCTGTGATGCAAGAGGCTCAAAATCAAGCTCTACTTTAATTTTTCAAAATAATAGTTTCATGGTTAATCCTTTTTATAATTTGCAGTTCTATGTAAACTTCCAAGACAATATATGAAGTTACTCTTGATTTAGATTTAGCTTTTGGCACTACATCAGGTGAGAAGATTGCTCATAATTAAAATACATATACAAGCTACTGTATGGCCAAAAGAATTTATCTCATCAAAGTGAATTAGAAGTTTACTGGGATAAATATTGGCTTCAATAGACCCTCAACAATGATACCATATTAACCCTACAATATACAAAAAGCTATAAAGAATAAAGTATAAAACACAGTTTTATATTTTGTTCTACACTTCCAAGGGCCCCAACATTGTAATGCAAGGAAGGTCGTTGCACCTCTTGAGCCAGATAGCAAAATTGCACAACTCGAGATTCTTACTGATGAGACATCTCTATATTTTGACCCGTCTTATTTGTAGCACATTTTCTTTCTCCGTAGCCCACTAGGAAACTGGACTTCTGATGTCTCAAACCAAATCAAGTTTTCTGATGCTGCAAACCCTTTTTGGACATATTGCACATCGGGAGAGTACAATTACAGATGAAATAGGAATCAAGCTCCCTGCTTGCTTCTAGACATAAGAATATTACAACTGCTAGAAATTCTCAAGAAGTGACTCAATCTCCTAGTCAACTAACAAGCTCCACTTGACTCAAACTTAGAAAAGCATCAATATCACCAATCTATGTCAATTTGCATGTCCTCAAAAAAAGAAAGAAAGCCCATAAAACACACACAAGCATATAAAAATAAACATGGGACAAGGACTCAACACTCACACTCAACAAAATAATATCTCATGCACACAAATGTCACACCATAGGCTTGCTCATATTTTCAAACATTGGCTCAACTTCATTTTGGTGGAAATCTCAAAGGGCTTTTTATGCCTGTAATGTAGGCTTAGGGGTAGGGTAGGATAAAATTTATTCAATAGTGACTAATCCTCCTTAAACTCTACACAAAACATTCATCTTTTTTCAACTTTTGCACTTTTCTTTTCACATTTCTCATCAATGCACATTTAACCCTTCTTTTCCAACTTAGGTACCCCACTTGCAACCATTTTCAATATTTTGGAGGATTCTTTTCATTCAAGCACGTTTTCTTAATTTTCTTTTCATTTTGAAAGCACACTTTTTCTTTTCTTTTCATTCCTCTATTCATATTTTTCTTTTTATTTTCCTTTGACAAGCCTCCAAGTGGTAGACACCCTTTCTTTTCCACCTATATCACCCCCAATCTAGGCTTAAAGCCTCAATCACAACAACTCAAGCTCAAGGAGAGATAAAGGTTCAAAAAAGGAATATGTTTTCAAAAAGACCAAGACTTGTAATTTAGGTTGCCAATAGAACGGTTTAGGCTCAAAAAGGGACACTAGGGATGAAATCAATGCATTTGGTGGCTATTTAGGCTAAGTGAACTCAATTCAAACCAAAGAATGCCTAAGATCATTTTTTCAACCAAAATCTATCAAGGCCAACATTTTAAGACCAACAAGGAAAGTTCTATGTGTCACAAATGCACACAAGGAACAAAACAATAACTCACAACACACATGACATGCAAATCAAATCGGAAAGGGTCAATATCACTCTCAAGTGAAGCACAAGGGACTCATTTTTTAAAAATATATCCATCTAGCAAGTAAGAGTCACAAAAAGAGTCAAAGTGTTGTCTCAAAATCATCCCAAACCATTTAAGAACAAAAATAGGAGGCGTATGCCATTTTCACAATCCACAACACTTGACTAAATATTCTAGCACCAAACAAGTCACAGACCCAATGTATAGCTTCAACAAGAGTCAACAACTACTCAGATCTCACCAAATACCATATTATACTCACACACTCACACATCCAATTGATGATTTACCCTTAAGAAAGTCATCACTCAATCTATCATCGGGAACCATCGATTGTACACACCATGAAAAAAAAGAAAAAAATAAGAAGGTTCCAAATCTACTAAAACAGCTAAACCCAACACAATAGAATCAACCCAGGAAGGATATACCAGAATCGATATAAATCAAGCCCGTCAAGGGCACATATATGAATTGAAAATTTTTTATCCATGGCAAGAAAAATTTAGCAATTTAGCATCACCATTGTCAGGAAATTATCACGGTTGCACAAGTTTCCATTGACGAACAGGAATGAAGAAAGAGTAGGATGAACATACCTTTGAGTAAAGAACCAAAAAGGATGAAGAAGAGAAAATTTGGGCTTTCCTTGAAGAGTTGTGAGAGCAAAAAATTTGAATCAAAATGTTTTACCTCACTGTTTGTAATCCATGCCCGTGTTCCCTTTTCTGAATGTGTAAGACAAAGTCACAAGTGACTTGTCTTTTCACTTACTGCACCCAGTTAGCTTCTCCGCCTTTATGGACATCTAAGTGTGATTGCGCCCCATCGCCAATTGTGCATTCTCTGCTTTCGCGGACATGAGATCGCCTTCACGAAGCTGTATTGGGTGCCAGACCTGGGCAGTTTTTGAAACTTTGGGTGGTCTCAGGCCCATTTCGAAATCCCGCCCATGTGTAATGGGTGATGCTTGGGCCCTAAAGTGCAGTCAAAATGACCTAGATTCATCCTCTGGCCATTTTTGATGGGTTTTTCACCAAATTCTTCAACTCCAATCAACTTGGCACTTTCACAACTGTACTAAACCACCACCAAAGACTTGAAATTTGTGAGGTTTAGCTAAAAAATCATAAATTAAAATTAAGAATCTAATCTAAAAATTCAAAAATGCAAAAATTTATTCAATAAATTAAATTATGAACAAAGTTGATTCACCACCCTTTTTGTGTTTCCACTTTGAGGCGATGAATCTTCTCCCCAACTTCAAGATGATTTTCCATTTGAGCTCATGTGGATGATGGTGGGAGACCTTCAACATTTTCCACCGGTATCTCCACTTTGAGGACTTCAATTGTCTACCTAACTTGACATTAACTTTCCTTTTGGGTTCTTTGGGTAGACATGAGAGTATCGGGGGACCTCATTGATGTTGAATCTCATTTTTATGGCCCCAAGTAGAAGACACTCTCGACTTCGAATGAACTAAAATTTCCATTAAGGAATTCCATGTCTTTTTCTCGCAACTTTAGTATTATTTTCTCAAGTTTGGCCACGTGGATGATTATTGGCCTTGATGACATGCATTGGCCCAATATCTTTTCCATATCAAGCACCACTCCTTCCTCTTGAGACTATAATTCATGGTAGTTCACCATTGAGTCATGACCCTCACTTTCCCCATTGCTTAATTTCAACTCGACCTCCAAAACATCAACTTCCCATTCCAAATGTTCCAACTCGTAACCTCTAGAAACAAGCAAGCATTTAAGTTCATTCCTCATGTTGAGCAATTGGTGTCTTTGTGTCACTTCATTGGAAAGTCTTTTACTTAAGTCCATGAGCCAATCTTGGCTCACAACACTCTTGTCCCCATTCATGTCCTCAACACCATTTTTCTTACCACAAAGTGCAATACTCCGAAAGAGATAGAAAAGGGCTTACGTTTATCAAGCAAGCGTTCATCACAATTAGCCATTTTAACAAAAGCAAAAACAATGAAACAAAAAGCGGTACTCACTAACCATATCAAAAAGAGTAAACTACAAGTCCTAAATCAACTCAATACACCTATTGTTCCCCCAGCAACAGTGTCATTTCTTATGTCGCTCAACCCGGCTACTCAAAGAAAGCAGGGGTGGTCATCATCAGCATAATAACCCAACTTCAGAGGTCTAAGTTAAGTCCCATAGGGAACAATGTGTTGGCGATTGAGTAGAGAAAGGACCTATGGCTACTATATTTTGATTTGGCAAGCGAGTACCAAGCAATTTCTAACTAAATGGGGGGAGAGCTAAACTAAAAACTACTCCTAAGAAAATGGAAATGGGGCAAGGATTGAGCAACCAAGGGAGCAGAGCTAGGGGATATCAGAATCAATCAAAACTCAATTGATCCATCACATTTAACATCAAATTAACTTTATGGTAGGCTTGGTTACTTGTAATCACCCTTCGTCTAGGATGAAGGTGATGTTTCGCAAGAGTAAACTACGGTCTCCTATGCGAGCCACTCAAAGACACACCTAGCTTAAGCACCTCAAAGCAAAACTCCCAAGCGTTTCTAGGCCTTCTCTCTTTTTTATTAGGGTTTAAGTGCATTTTTAGCTGAATTGGGACTGAAGATAGAAGAATTTCGCATCTGCCCGTAGATCTTGGGTTGCTGTGAGATTTGGAGATAACTCTGTGCTCCGTCAATCAAATTTGGCGATTAACTGAACTTCCCTTGGCATCTTTCTTTTTGTTATGAGTTTGAGGTCCTGAACACTGCAATATTAGGCGGTCTGCTTGGACATTCGGTGATGGGCTATTTTGAACTTTATGATATCAAAAATTTAAACAGATCAATGTCACAAGAGATAGATCAAAGACAATGTCTAGTTCTATAAACTAGATAAATTGTCCATGCTTTGCGCGGGTGAGCCGCCTCAATTAGGTTATTTATCATTAAAAATTAGCTCATGAGTCGTCATGAAGTGACAACTTAGTAAATGTTAAAGTATTGAAGATATTGTTACTAAATTCACGTATGAATTCATATCCATTAAACAATCCTATAAAATTATATTAAACACAATAAGGACATGCAAATACATATATAAATTCCTTGATCATAATTACCAGAAATTTTATAGAAAGACTGGAACTTATTTAAGTCTGTGAATCAGAAACGAAGCATTCATTTTCCAATTTAGATTAACAGAGTTAGCATCTGTATTGAATATATATTTTTATTCACCAATATCTTGCTTCCTGAGTTCTGAACAGATAGAATATGGATCCTTCAACTCCCTTTCCCCATTGCTTTCATTAAAGACTTTTGCTCCTAAAGAGCAAAAAAAATTTATATTTGCTACCTTCCCTTTAGATGTGCTCAACCATAATAAGATGCTAGACAAATACTTTAAAATGCCTTCAGAGATTTTGGTTTTTGTGCTTTCAGCTTCCAATTTCCATTCATCTAAATAGCTCTCTTGTACTTGTTCTACAACTCTACACTGAACAGATAGAATTATAATAAAATCAATTCGCACGTGAAGCTTCAAATGTCAACTTTCTTGTTGGTTGCCTAATGGTATATACCTGAAACCTAACATCTGTTATTTTGTTGATTGATTCAGGTCGTATCTTTATCAAGTTGACTTGCTTCTTTGGAGATGGCTTATCCTTAGTACAACCCTGTTTTCATCTCTTTAGAATGCACTACATTTCGAGTATCCGACATGCACTGGTCGACATATTTGAAGAGCCCAAGCAATATAGTTTTTATTGGTTTCTGCATGGAGACTTGTTTCCACTTCTGAGAGTACTATAACTCTAAAGAGATGCAATTTACTTAAGAGATAGAGACATCAAAAAAAAAGAGGTAGAAGAACCGACAAACTATGAAAAGGAAAATTTTTATAAAAAAAAAAAATCCCTAAATTCAATTTTTTTCCTTCATTATCTGAAAATACAAGTATACAACTATCCGTGATAAAAATAAATACCATCACCGTTCTGTATTATTTTTTTGTCAAGATCTGATTACCGAGTTGTGAAAATCTTTCAGATGGTCCCAGTCCCTTAAAGTTTCGTCTGTGAGTTTCTTAATGATGGTCCCTTTCTACAAAACTTAAAATCATTAGAAAACTTCATCTGCTCACTGTTAAAACTAAGAAACAGGAACTAACTTCAAGATCATCAAGCAACCTTAGTGGAGAACTATCTAAGCCGAGGAGGCCTCAGACAACTTCATTGTAGATCTCCATTGCAGAAAACTTTAAAAAAGCCCACATTTGCAATAAATAAAGAACAATAGCAGATAAGACGTAGTTTATCATGTCGTGCTCAAATGTTCCAAGGCAAATAAATTTAAATAATGCTACATAGACCAACAGGTGATTCCAAAGTTTACATTAAATTACCCTTTGCATATAACATATATATCCGCCACTGTAAACTCTGTCATTCCATTCATTGTGTATGTCGAAGCAATGACCAAGGATAAAAACAATCATCAGATCAACAATAATCAGATCGGGTGTTGAGGCAGGCATGTAGGGCTAGGCATAATATGGTTCAAACCGAAAAAACCGACCGAACTAAATTTTTTTAAATTTCGGTTTTGGTTTTTCGGTTATTCGGTTCGGTTTCGGTTTGAAATTTTAAAAAATTTGATAATTCAGTTCAGTTTTCGATTTTAAAATAATTAAATTCGGTTAATCGAAAAATCGAATTAAATAATTTTTTTGAATTAAATAAATTCCCAATTTCCTACTAAGTCCATTTTAATAGTCCACACTCCATAGGCCCAATTCCCAAACCCAATACTTATAGCCCATATCAAAAATCAAATTAA
>JBCEWC010001360.1:0-41863 GCA_038996855.1 Solanum aculeatissimum
TTGATATTAGACTAGAATTAAATAACTTATCACAAACACTGTGTCGTGGCAAGCCACTACCTTGAAAGCGATTTCGGCTCGACTCTGGTGCAAATCACTCTAGTCAGTTGCTCCCCAAGGTTCCACAGTTACTCTCAAACACGTGCACTCGTGACTGAAAGTTGAAGGTTGCCCAAAAACCAATTGCCCAAAAAACAATTGTTCAAAAAGAAGAAAGGAGGATTTTTTTTCTTTTGTTTTTTGGTGTGTCATTATGTTTACCAAACACTCCTTTTTATATAGGATTTCAAAAGAAGTTATAGTAAAGAAAAGAATAAATTTGAAAAATGTATTGAAAATGTAAATGACAATAAAGGTCATTACATCACTTTCTTCAAAAGTCTTTCAATTGTTTTGGAACGGAAATATTTTTCTTTTGTAACGTATTTTACTATATCTTATGTTTTCTTTCTTTATCCTTTGCATTACATTAATTAATATATGTACTAACTTACATAATATTAACTCAACAATAGTATATGGGTAAAAATTAGGTGGTACAATCCCTTATTGCATCCTTGTTTCTGAATATTTATTTTATATATTGTAGTGCCTTTTGGGTAGACCAATGATGCTACCAGTGTGTATTGTTTATACTGATACTGCTCTTGTTATATCTTTTTGGTATAGTCTGATTGCAGGACCGGTGATGTTTCTTAAGTTAAGACGAAGGTGATCTCCAACAGTTTTTATCCTTATTTTCTTATGGTCAAAGTTGTGCCTTTATTTTTAAATTGCACTCTATTTTTTTTAGAAGTTTTTGTACCTGTTTAAACTAGAATCCTTGGGGATGCTAGATGTATTTTTCTAAAACTTGAATTGAATTTTTAACTTTGTACTTGATAATTCAAAGTTCTTTTCAGTATTATTTCCTATTTCTTTCATCTTTCATATGATTTAATTGATTAAGTAATTAAGAGTTCTCCCGTGACGGCGAGTAATAATATGAGATAGAAAAATAAGATGTGATGCTATTGAAAGAAGGTAAGAAAGTATTGTGTTTCTTTTTTCAATTTTACTTTAAAACATAAAAGGAGGATTAAGCTTGTAGTAGATGACTGATGAGATGTATTAAAGAACTTAAATCTTGCATTCGTGTTTAGTTTTGATTATGAAGATTTAAGATTTACATTAAAATTATCAGATTTTATTTTGTTATAGCTCTCTTGTAGAACATATCATTAATATATTTTAATTATTTTTCTTGTGCAATGCCAATTAAAACTTTATTTGTAATCTCATACAAAACTTTATTTGTAATTACTTCTTCTTGCGCAATGCCAATAAATATTATGTAATTTAAAAGTAATATCTCTTCACTTTTTCTGTGGGTGATAAATATAATGTATAACATTTTTTATATATAATTTTATTAATTAACGTGAAATACATGTACAAAATAAGTGCACTAAATTAGTTTAATAAAAAAAAGGGTAGTTTTTTTTTTTAAACTCAAAACTTTCTAAGGTTGTAAATTAGTAATAAAAAGAAACAAAAAACTTGTAAGTTGTAAACAACACGTGGCCAAAAACCTCCCTTTATATTAAAAAATAAATTGGAGAATCTGCCTGGCTGCTAATTTTTCCTAGTGTCGGCGCCATGTTGAAAATAAAATAAAATTCAGAGTATAAAATACTAGAGTCAACTTGTTTAACTTACAATCATACTAAATATAATATTCCTTCTGTTTCAATTATTTATTATATTTTAATTTGATATAAAAAATATTTTTTATAATTTTTATATTTACTGTTTTTGTGTTATTTTTTACACCCCGCCCCCCTACCAAAAAAAATTAAATTTTTATTTTATAAAAAATAAATTTAAATTTTTACTCCACCTCAGGCCCCATACAAAGAAAAATAAAAATTTTATTTTACAAAAAATTCAAAACTTGTAAATTTTAATTTTTTGCTCCACCTCGGACCCCAGCCTCCCACTCCCCGGCCCCATACAAAAATTAAAAAAAACTATTTTACAAAAGATTTAATTTTGTAAATTTTAATTTTTTTTACTCCAACTCGGGCCCTCAGCACTCCGCCCTAGTCCCCCACCCCCATATAGAAAAAAAAATTAAAAAGTTATATTTTACAAAAATTTCAAATTTTGAAAATTTTAATTTTTTACTCCACCCCAACCCCCTACCTCTACCCCCACCTTCCAAAAAGAAATTTAAATATTTATTTTTAAAAAATATTTCAAATTATGAAATTTTTTCATGTTAAAAACTAGAAAAAAAAATCTTGAAAATTAGTGATAGAAAGAAGAAGAAAAAAGATGATATTTTCAATTGAAATATAAGGATATGTATAGAGGGTAGTTATTAAGGGTAAAATAATCTTTTTTTTTTTTTTATAAAATCATTTTAAGCCTAAAAAAATGAGCTCACGCGCTTAATTTTCATGCAATACACGCGTTTTATCAGCTAGGACGAGTATATTTTAAATGATTAAGAATGAGTTAGTTGGAATATTTATTTGTTCATTTTAAAAGTTGAAGGTCCAACTTGTGATTTAAAACTAAGTTAAAGAGTTAATTTATGTATTATGCCTATAATTTATGTCTTGTATTTATTAAACAATAAATTTAGAACATATATGATAATTTTATAATAAAATACTTGAAAAAACAAACCCAATTTATGATATTAAGGTACATATAGCTAATAATGAGAATTTATGATATTAATAATGCAATAAATTTTAATAAATATACTAGCATGATTGAAGATATAATTGTCCATCAAAATTTTCTTCACTTCATTTCAATTATATTTGTGGAAAA
Organism: Solanum aculeatissimum; assembly: GCA_038996855.1. Lineage (NCBI taxonomy): Eukaryota > Viridiplantae > Streptophyta > Magnoliopsida > Solanales > Solanaceae > Solanum > Solanum aculeatissimum. The sequence continues at coordinate 2,824 of JBCEWC010001360.1, forward strand.
TATTTTTATAAATAAATATTTATATTATACAATACATATTATTTTTATTATACCAAATCAAATATTATATGAAAATTGATCTCAAATAACTAATACAAAACACTATTAATACGTTAAAACCCTTCTCCTGCGATGGACACGTGTCATGTTCCCTGCATTGACAGCTCATAGCCAATTCACTTTTCCATTATTTGTCCATTGGGCCCCACGGAAGCATTTCTTTCACGTGGCACAATTATCATCAAGTTGCATTTGAATGGTCACGTGATGATCCACGTCATCATTACGTGGGACCCATGGGGATCACTTTGCCGAAAGCGGAATTGTTTTTTATTTTTTTTAAATTCTTTTTTTGGGCCAATAAGAAAAAGGCATAAAGGTTTGGTGTTCTTGACATGTCATCTTTGCTAATGATATATAGAATCTTAATAGGTCACTATTAAAAAGTTATATCCCCCCCCCCCCAATAAAAAAGATATAATTTGATTTAATAAAAATGATAAAATTTGTGGTCTATAATATCAAAAAATTACTTGAAAAAATTATTCTTAAGACTCAACTACATAAATGATGATACTTTTTAAATATTTCAAATATGATTTTCTTTTTTTGTTCATATATAGCAATTTTAAAAGATAATTATAATTTCTAATTTAATGATAAAACAAATTATCTCTTTAACTATATTTAAGGGACTTTTTCTATCATATTCTTAATTAAATATATTCATGAAATATTTTATACAAAATATAATATACTTGGTATATGTTCAGGGACAACAAATAGAACAACAAGAACTACTTTGAACTTGAATTGATAGAATTCGAATTTGATAAAATTCCGTCACAATCTTTCTCCTTACTTTTTAAATTCAAGTATTATCTCAATCTTCGATCAATGTATATCTTCATTGCAATATAATTAAGCTGCATGAAATATTTAATTTTTTGTATACACAAAAGCATAAACCCTAAGTATCTTTGTTATTTCATGAAGAATTGTATTCAAATTCACTTTTAGTGTCACACCATTAATAATGAAATCAATAGGATTCTTAATTATTATTTTTATGTAATACACCGTTCAAAATTTTACAACAGTTACATGCTAATACACTTATTGTTATACAATTAGGAAGATATATTGAATAGTGAGATATATTTCTATTCACAATCACTTTCATTGTTAAAACATTATTTGAGCAATCTAGTCCTAAATATTAGTTTGATTCAACATAAACTCCTTGCAAGTTGAATAAATAACATAACCTTCTCAAAATTTCAATTATTTAGTTTTCAAAAAACTTTTACGTATATCTCTTGAAACATGGACATAAAATTAAAAAGAAGTAAGATTTCAGGGTACATGCTAGCCTTTATATTATCGAACAAACCAAGAGCAATCTGCAACAAACTGCAGGGGAGACAGAATTTACAGAAGCAATTTATTTGCACCCAGTATTCACATAAATCATATTAGCTTACCATGATGCATTTTTGAGTAATAGAGTCAATATGAAAAGACAATATGTCATGTAAGTTTTTTCTCCAGAAATTTACTCCCCAACAAATTAGCATAATTGGTATCAGATTTAATCATTCTGCAACAAACACAAGACTTTTTCTTTTCTTTTCAATCTCATTGTTTCCAATGATCAAAATAAAATCAATAAAATTTTCAGGGGGTTTCCAGATTAATTCACCTTGACAACATAGAATACAATCTTCAATCCTGTAAAACCTGGGTGAAAAAATGGGGTGCTCAGGGGTGGGGGGATTTCGAACTCTACTACCTCTACCTCTTTTCAAACATCTACTCAAACACAATTACTCTTCAGAGTTGTGACTGATTAACAAGGTTCTCTACATCTTTTGCTCCTATATTTGCATCTGCTATCTATCAATTTTCTTATACATGTACAAGAACATATTCCCTAATCTCTTTTCGTTGTTGGCCAATTAGTGCAACTTGAAATTACCATACAAGTTACAACTGTTTGTAGAAGAGAACGTACGCTTGATCATGCAGCACCTTGCTTGTGGGGATGGCTGTGACAGACACATCATCGTAACGCAGCCACTGGCCACTTGGATGGCGGGCATCGGCAGTATAGTGACCCTTTGAAGGGTCCCTCCCATGATGAGTGATTGTTGCAACAAGTTCATACCTCCTACCCTGTAGCAATTAAATGGAAGTTTATATACACTTCTGATACCATCTACAACAACACTGCTTGATACATTTCTGACACTATCTACAACAACAATGCCTTAACCCCAAGGAAGTTGGGTCAAGCTGATCAGAGCGCTCCTTTTAAAAGCTTATCTCAGACAAATATTATACAATTACCTACAGAAGAGATTTTTTAATTGCAGGTAAGTTTACATAGCAAGGTTATACAATCCTAAACATGTTTAGACACTACAGGTGTTCATAGGAAGACTACAGGAAAGGAGCCTCATCAACAGGCCATGGTAGCTAAATGCTTAACTTTCAACCTCGATGGCCCTCATTCCTAGCCATGAGCCCATGACATTTCACCAGTAACTGTAACCAAGTAATACAGAATGTTCCAATCTTACACAGATTCCCATACAAAAAGAAGGAACAAGCCCAAACTACTATTCATATCAAGAATGGGATGACCATCTTTAGAAGCTTGCTTAATGGCCCTTTAGAAGCTTTCAAGCATACCTTTCAATCGTGAAGGTGTACTTACTAGTGAATAAAACCAAGTAATTTATCAAAATCAATTTTACTGGAATGTAGCTAAATCAAATCCATTATGATCAGAATGAAAGATTAATGTAACAATTTCAGTGCATAATTGGATTTTCAGGACAGCATGCAACCATGGGAACTAGCAGGACCACATTTGTAAGAAGAGGGAGATAATCTCACCTCAGTAGGAGAGTCAAGCAATTCACGTCCAAACACAAGCTCCAGAGGAAAGTGCACGGGTTTGTGCAACTTGGTACTCCCTTCACTTCCGTAGCTAAAGCGCATTAAATGCAACACCATTATATCAGAAAGCTCCAAAATCTTAACAGACTTGCTGGCACTGACTACCTCAGCCTGAGATATGATTCATTGAGAGAATTGTGAGGCATTCTCTAAAATATTTGAAAGATTTGCCATCCAAAAGCATAATTATTTTTAATCGCCTACGTTGCTCGGACTCTCCAAAAATGTTGTTGTACCCGTGTTGGATCCTCCAAAATGCATTTGGAGGATCTGACATGCACCCCTTGACATTTTTGTAAAGTCCAAGCAACGTAGCTTATCAATAATGTTAAATTGGCAGAAGTCTCATAAGCATAACTATTTTCTAGTTGACTTCTTCCAGATATAGTAAGCACTACTGTGTTTTCTTTGTTGAACGAAAATACATTTTCTACTTATTTACTCTTTCAGTGAAATAAAGGTATATCCCAGAGTATGATAATCTTGTGTGCAAAAACGGGAGTATCCCATGGAATGACTACATACTAGTATACTTAATCATCTACCAGTCCAAAAGTTCATATAACATAATAGATTACCTTTCCAGCGGCGGACGTTCGATATCCTTCGAGTGCCTCTGGTGCAGAAAACATCCGAAGTGCATCTTCTATTGAGCAAATAGGCTCTGGATAAATGTTAAGGTGGAGCAAAAGAAATGGTTGTACTGTTGCTGAGGCTTTGTTACCTAGTTAAACCAATGAATAAAAGCTATTAGACAAATGGATAAGAGAGTCCTAACAGAAAACAACCTATATGACCAAAAGAGAATAAAAAACAGAGAATCTAAATGACAACAACCACTTCATTCCGACCAACTGATGAAGGCTAAGCCCTTTACAAATTCAAATTCTTAGCAGGTTCAAGTTTTACCTAATCCTTTTATGCTATCTATTAGCTCACTTAGAGAGAAAAAAGGAAATATAACCCAAATAAGTGGATAGAACCACATGAAGCATCTCAGCTTCAGCTGACACAACTTCTTTCAATTTATAACACCTAAGTTATTATAGATTGGGATAGATAAAGAACAAATGCTCTTACTGCAAACAGGCCCAAAAATAGCCCTCCTTTGAGTAATACAATAGAAGAAATAAGAAGTCCAAATTCTACAAATCCCAAAGTACAGGTGGAATCAATATTATCTGGAATACCGAATATCAAATTTACTTCAGGGATTGAAAACAATAAATTTCTTTGAATAACCTACCAAACTGCCACAGAATTATATTGGGTCCGATTCCAACACTTCACCTTTGATCAATCATCCTAAACAATTGGACTGCCTTTTTTATACTGCTGAAATCTTTTATGCATAAACATACAGCAATATGGATCTAGTAAAGCACACATAATCGATTCTTGTACGTTCTAGTACATTCTTGTAAAGAAAGACGCCTTGTTAGCAAGATGAACCACTTAAATTTCGGCCTAGAAGGCAGACTCGCCCCATTCCATGTGTTGAGCGTAAAATCAGAAAAGTACAAAAAGAAAAAACTAACTCCTCTTCCTAACTAGTGCTTAAGTTTGAAAAGTGAGAATCACACCATTCGCAGGTACTCCTAGGTTATCCCACATTGGTTGAGGGAATAAGCTATTGTCTCCTTATATGATTTTGCGCAATCCCCATACAATCTAACTTGTGGAGTTCAATTAGGTTCAAGGTCCATCCCAATTCTTGATTTACCATTGTTGAGCTCCTATGTTATGTTGTACAATCTTCATATGTTCACACAAAGGTGTGTGAAAGGTATTAAGTTGTCTCACACTTATTGAGGGAGCGATTTATTGTCTCCTTATATGGTCTTGCACAATCCTCATCTCATTTGCTAGCTTTTGGGGTTAAGTTAAGCCCAATGTTCATTTTATTAAGAAGTACAACTAACAAGCACCTTAAACAACTCCACGGGAAAAATTAAAAAGTTCCATCTTTGCTTTCCAAATATATATTGTGATTCCTAAGCGCCTGGCTAATGAAGGTGTCAATACATCAGCGAAAGAAGAGAAACTGATACTTGCACAAGAAGGTCCAATGGCAGAAACAAAAGCACTGCAAGGGTCAAACGAAAAAACAAAAAAAATCTTTTTGAAGAGTTGGATAAGCACCTAGAAACCTTCCACAAATTCTGATCAAAGCATAGTTAGCAAGAGTGATATATTCCAAATTCCCATTTCTTTAAATCATTTCATCTTCCCTCTTATAATGATCATAAACCTAGGCTCTCTACTCAGTTGGGTAATTAGATCTTAGCTTTTCCTCTTCAGTTGTGTTCGGTATGAAGGAAAATGTTTTCCTCCATACCAAACACACCCTTCATTTTTCCTTTCTTATCCGCCTTTTGTTCTAAAGTAGCCAGATACACCCTAGTTATTACAGGTATATAAGGTAGTGACAGATCAAGATAGATCCAAACAATATTCTGATATAACTAAGCAAATTTAATGGCATCCAGATCCAAGGCCATGCATTTAGTTTACCTTTAGCCTTCACTACACTCTTCAATTGACCTCCAAAAATTTCACTTAATTTTGATGGAACAAAGCTCTGTGTTCTGGTAACTGCAGTCCTATTCCTTGGGCCAACAGTCTCCCAATCATCATCCTCTTCCTCATCATCTGTTGATGAAACCAGAGAGGAGGTTCTCCCAATACCATTTGGTACTTGACCCTCTAATTTTAGCAATTCATCATGCATCTGATGCATCAGAAAACTGAGGAACTCCTGAACATCTTCCTGCCTGTAAGTAGCAAATCCACCATAACACCAACAAAAAAATGAGAAACAGGATTTACAGACACTGACACACAAATAAACCAAACATAAAGACAGAATTACATAGGAGCACCACTTCCATCAAATTTGTGTGTTAATCGAACTTCTGTTCAAAATGGTAGTTGCTAGGTGCGATTTAACTATAAGAAACTCATTTGAACATCTAAATTTCCCAATTTCTTGCGACAGCCAAAGCAGTCCCAGTTGAGAGGGCAAGAAAATAACTATATTATTCATCTTTAGTCCATAAAAAGAGAAAAAGGATGGATGAAACGAAAAATAAAAGATCATATATGCAACTTGACCTTAAAAATTGAACTTGATGTTAGGAGGACCAAAAGAAGGTAATATAGCACTTACAGAAGTTTCAGTTGACATAGAGAAGAATGACAAGTTTGCTTTGAAAAGGAAGCAGAATGGGGTATTAAAATGGTAAAGGGAAATCTAGGAGGAAATCTAAAAGGTATGACTGTAAGAGCGAAAAGCGTTGGGGATGTGCATAGATAAGTTCTTTAAAGACGGAGAATGAAAAAATAAAAATATTTACAGCCAAAAAAAGTCATCCCACAGCTAGCTAAATAGGTGAGAACTAGACTAAATGTGAGTATCTGGTCACTTAGGGGTAAGATCTTTAATCTTATCAGCTTTCTTAGTGCACTCTGCACAAAAGTAAAGTTTCTAAAAGAAAGCCAATGTAAACACATGAATATGTGACAGTGGTGCACTAAAGCTCCCGCGATTCACAGGTCCGAGGAAGGACCCAACCACAAGGGTCTATTGTACACAGCCTTACCTTGCATTTTTGTAGAGGCTGTTTCCAAGATTTGATCTCGTGACCTCCTGATCACGTGGCAGCAACTTTACTAGTTACTCCAAGGCTCCCCTTCTCACATGAATATGTGACAAGAAGATAAATTATCTTTATCTGCCAAACTCACATTAATTGGAGCTGGGATTTTTAGTTTATGGGTTCTAAATCATAATTCATTTTGTTTACTGGGTTCTGGAAAAATTATTTATAGATACTATCAAATGATTTTTTTAAGTAAAAATGCAGTGTTTGACCCTAAGTTACTGGGTTCTGCCAGAACTGTATCTACCTACCATGATGGCTTCGCTGTTGATTAGGTGCATCTTTTTCATTATAGATATCAAAGATGATTCTATTTGTTTCTCACCATCTTATACAACTCATTTCCTAACAAATGCTGAGCAAAATAAAAGGTGGGGAATTGCGCATGTACAGTGCTCTCCTTTAGATTGATTCATTTGTTAGTGCCCACTGGTGATTTGACCGCTGGTTTAAGGATATATCACAGAACAATTCAGCTTAGCTTTTCTTTTCTCCTTTCTGCCAACTTTTTTAATCTATTAATTACTGACTACCCAGAGCAAAACACTGCTTTTCCATTCACTGAGAGATCCAACTGCCAAAATAAAAAAAAAAAGGACACCATGGACCAAGATCGAACATATGATTGTTCCACATTCATCTCTTCCCCAGAATGGAATACAAGGGGGAAAATAAATATTCTGTTTTTTCAGACTGCTATAACTGAATTAAAAAAAATAGTTTTTGAGTGATAAATGAGAGAGTCAAAAAGAAGTAAAGCCAGTGTGAAACAAGATTATAATAGATGCAGTAAATTGTGGACTCTCCCGTAGATTATGTCTGCATGTTAAAGTTGTGACTACATTTATAGCTCCAAAAGTTGGTGATTGACAACGATGGGAATCTATCAAAATGATGCCTTTCAAAAAATATTACTCTGACACCTAAGAATCTATGATACTTAGTGCTTTGCAAAATAAAATGCATATTGCTATCGCAAAAAAGACGAGATCCAGTTGAAAAAGGGGAGAGTCTTTGACATGCTCAGAGCACCAAGGATTAGTCAAGTGAAAAACGTGATATAGCGTATATGCTGTCAGTAACATACCTTGGTCTGCCTGTCAAGCTATTTGCGACATCTGGAGTAAAGTTCTTTAGGACAGATTCAAACATTAAAGGCCGAAAAGGCAGCCCAATTTCTGGAATAAATGTTTCCTTTTTCTTCATACTTGGATCAATGTCTATGCCAAAGTCAGAGATGAACTGAATAAAGGCATGTAAAGTTGGATACCCAGCCTGTAATAAGCAAAACCAAAATTTGAAATTTAAAGTGGTTATAGGTTAGCAAAAAAAAGTTTAATAAGTAGGTTATCACCATACCTCTGTTATATCACGTGTTTTTAGTTCTTGCAGGAGATGAACAAAAGGAGAGCAAGAGAGAAGAGCCTGAAGAGTTGCATTAAGAAAGCATAAGTTCCCCAAGTTCACCAACCCTCGAGGTAACAAATTTCTGAAAACCACCTCAGACCCATTTGATGCCTTCAAAGATTTGTGTATACCATTCACCAAGCTATAGTTTATAAGTTGATTAGTTGAATGAACATCTTGCACACTGTCAGAAAATTCAGACACATTAACAGCTGCACACTGCAACAAGCTTGACTTTTCAGACGAATCATACGCACTTCCAGTATTCACGGCTGGATGTAACACACTTCTCTCGTAAGCAGGATTTGTAAAACTAGAACTACCATATTCATTTATACTTTTGCCAACCGACTTTATGGCTTTCCCTGTATTGCTATGACCCTCGGTGACCTTCTCTCTGTGAGCAAGCTCTGATGGCTGAAGTTTCTTAGAATGATCAAACCCTGTCAATTTTGTGTCAAAAATGCCCACAGATTTTAAAGTTGCAGAATCCAACGAACCAAATGTGATCCCTACATCGGTTGATGGCTGGCTTTGCAAAGTTTTAATCTCATCTTCTGTAAATGACCCAAAGATCAACACCTGATGACAAAAAGAGTTCTAAAAAATAGGTAAACCGAATACACAGAAGCACAGAACAGATGCAAGAAACAACACAACCAGAACACAAATTCTGCTAGTTTACAGGAGAAGTACTAAAAGCATTTAAGAAATTCGACCCAAATCAGTAATTAATAAACAAACTAGTGGATTCCACAAAAGGAAAAAAAAGGCAGAAGCCAGTAAATTACTAACACAATCTAACTCTCACAAGTATGGCTTCAAAAGAACTTTAAGTTGGAAATATGGTCAAAATTGGGAAATTGTTGATTTTGAGAGAGATGTTGCACTGGTGGTTGAGGAATTTTCAGAATAGAAATTAATTGTCACCTAATCTACCAACAAATCAGAAGACATGAAAAGGTAAAGGAGAAATAGAGGGATATAGAATGGACAGAACAACTTTGCAATCCAGTCTTAATAGCTTACATAAAAAACGAGAAAAGCCTTTCTACACTGTTCACATCCTAATTCCTCTGGAAAACACAGAACAAAATGTCAATAAAAACATATGTTCATATCTAGAATGAAGTTTACCTGCTACCCAATTTTCAATGTTTTTAAACAAGCCTAATTGTCCAAGTACAATGAACTAATGAAGTATTCACCAAATTGTAGAAGATTTGCTCAGAGTTATTATCGAATACAATAATAGCTTTTGTCACCTAAAATCATAAACCTTATTGAATAATAAAAAAAAAAAATCACCCTTCGGGGTGGCCCAGTGGTTTGGGCATGGGATTTCCATGTTGGAGATCTCAAGTTTGAAACCCCTTGCCAGCGAATGCAAGAGATTTGCCTTCTGGATTGAGCTCGTCACACCGAGCTTGCCTAGTGTGGGTTACGTCTCCTATATGGTTTGCGAGCTATTGCATAGGAGTGGGAGTTTATCCTGTGCGCACCATAGGGTAGCAGCTGCAGGTTCCCCTTGTCATAAAAAATAAAAAAGAAAATTTCCATCTTAAAGAAAAATAGAACAGCCATTAAGTTAATCTAAAATATAATACAATTGGTTAGTTATGTCCATAGTGTATATGCCAGCAGCAAACCAGCTCATTATCATCTATCTGACCATGTTCATTTTGCATTGACAACCATATTCGTAAGCTAATGAGTAACGAGTTATTGCAATGTAACTTCACCGGAAAAAGTGCACACATGTTCTCCTCTAGTCTAATTAACAGAAGCCTTGTTCTTTGATATTACACGGCTTGGACGGCTTTCTTTGACCCAGCTTGGCTAATCATATTCCTGCATAGAATTCTTTATCGCTGCACCCTTACTGTTCTCAAGGATTTGATTGAATTGTCTACCCCACCCCAAGAGTGCTCATGTCACAGGGGAACTCATGGCCTTATCTTTAACAGGGTAAAAGTTAATTGATAAGGTACCAAGACAGTAGAAATTGGTACAGAACTCATACAGAGACCAACAAGTAGCTTACTACACTTTACTTCTTAATGAATCCAAGAAATCCATGAACTGATTTAATAGGGAACTCATGACTAGGAAAAAGGCCTTTTGGAGCTATTTTGATGGAACAGTGAACAGAAGTCCAAGTTGGTCAATGAACCTAGTGATAAGAGACAAAACGGGGGAGAACCATGAATAAAGGGAGAACAAAAACAGCTCTTCAATGAACGTATGTTATAGGGGAACTTGTGACCTTTTTTCTAATTAGGTAAAAGTTACATTGACAAGGTACCAAGACAGTACAAAATGGTACAAAACTCAAACAGAGACCAAGCAGCCTACTACACTTTTCCTTCCTAACGAATCCAAAAAATCCATTTACTGATTTGATAGGGAACTCGTGACTATGAAAATGGCCTTTTGGGGGCTATTTGGAAGGGATAATAAAAAGAAGTCCAAGTTGGTTGATCAGCATAGTGATGGAGACAGCAACCGAGGAGAACCATGAATAGAAGCTTTCCAATGAACTTACGGCTTTTGCTTTCCTTTACCCATTTCATTTTTGGACGGAGGTTGGCATCACTTCCTTGCCAGAATGTATCACATATTAACACATCTCTGTTCCCGGGTCCAGTTCAAGTTAGTGTGACAGAGAAGTCAGAAAGCTCCACAGGAACTTTTTGTGGCATTTGGAGAGAAAGACCTTTGATTTCCACAAGACACTACTGGGGAAGTAGCCATGGAAAATATGCAGTCATGGATGGAAAAACAGAGGCCTTGAAACATAACATTAACATATGACCGTAGCCTTTTTTGAAACTGCATCTTTTTAAGCTGACCTATGAATGCAGTCTCTGGGGAAGTATCATAAAAGATTGTGAAGATTTCAGCAGCTTAGTTACTTATGGGGTAAGTGAATTGAGATAGAGTAAGTTTTTGGGATAAAAGGTGGTGCAGAGAGAGCAGGTTGAGGACTGCCTTCCCCAACTTATTTACAATTTTGTGCCAGAAACAGATGATGGTGCAAAATATTCAAGTGGCTTTTCTTTCTGATATTATCCTTCACTTTTCGGAAAAAAAAAAGGTGGTACAAAGAGGAAGAGTTCACTGGGACTTGAGATACAAAAGAAATTTACAAAATAAGGTGGTGGATGAATTCAGAGCAAACGAAATACTACACTTGCTGACGAGGATTCATGGAGCTGGGGGCAAGAAGTGATTTCGTATTTTAAGTAAAATTAGACTGCCATTGCTTATGGTGATAGAAGAGTTAATTTATAGCGTGTGCGCGTCTGGATTTATAGAGCACACAGGCAAGTGTTCTTTCTTGCTTGGTTGACAGCTAAATGGACAATTTTGACAGCAAAGAAAATGAGGAAATATGGATAACCTATGTTTACAAGTGCTTTATATGTACATGTTTAGGAGAAGACGTGGGTCACCTCTAATGACATTGCCAGGTGGTTTGTTAAACTGTTTCCGATAATTAGAAATCCAAACAAGATTGAGAAATCACACCAAATGAGGTCAAATAGGGAAGTTGTTTAGGCGCAGCGCCACTATGTTTTTAAGAAACTCAATAATTTCTCAAGTAAGAAAATTTGAAATGTTTAAACAAAAAAGATTGTTTGAATCACATACTTCATATGCTGAGTGGATTTAAGAACATAACTCTACCACAGGGACAATGATTGGGACCACGAAATCAATCATTTCAAATACTACTCCACCATAAAAGAAAATTCTACCACGCCAGAATGGAAGACTACATTCAAGAGGAGATTAGTTACACATGGTAACAGTGTTCTCAACTTCACTGGAAGTTCATTTTCAGCTCAACACTACAACTCACAACATGGAAAAGATCATAACTCATCTATCAAAAGTCAATATCTACTGAGAAGCAGGAAAACCTCTACTTAAAATTCATATCTATTGTTCGAGGTTAACTGGTTCTTCTTAGAAATGGATACCTGATGACTGCAAATGCACCATCTACTTCTACTAGCTTTTTCAAAAATATTCATCATTTCTCTAGCACGGCGGAGCTACCATATCAATAGAGAACCAAGGTTGCAAAGAAAAAAAAAGAATCTTTTGTTTCTCTCTTTGCTTTCAATTTTCATTTTCCCCCTTCTTTTTATTAAAGTGGTGTCCAAACCAACTTGGTGCACCTCAACTAATCCACTGGGCAGCCTGCTATAGCCCACAAACAGATGAGTAGTATAAACCAGTCTACCCTAGCTTTTTACAAATTTTCCACCACTTCTCTAACACCATAAAGCTATCATACAGAACCCAGGTCACAAAACAAGACTGCTCCATTAAATCCTCAGCATCTCATTTTTGTTTTTTTATTTTTCTATATTAAGTAGAGTGTTGTCCTAGCCAGATTTTGCACACTTAATCAATCCATTGGACAGCCTGCTACAGCTCACAAGCAAACCCACCAAGGCTGGAGCAGATGGAACCCCACTAAGTGCTGCAAGTGGGAATTCGAAATAGGGATATCCATTTCTTTTATTCCTGTCAAGTGTAGTATTAGCATCATTTTCTAGCTATTCTAGATCTCCTCAGTTTCTCTTCATCTCAACAACACCAAGCAAAACCATATCAAACCCAAGAGAAAATCAGGAAAAAAGATTAACTTTTTTTTTGTTATGAGTTAACATGATTCTCCTAGTTACTCAAACACCATAAAGCTACATCACAGAACCCATCAAACAAAAGTAAAGTTAGTAAAACGGCATAAAATTTCCCCATTCTAAGAAAACCCTGCAAAAGGGGTTGGAAAATCAGACACCAAAATGTAGGGTTTTGAGTACCTTTTGATCATTCATCTTGGAAGACTGGACAAAACCTTCAGTGTAAACCCATAGTTGATGCAATCAGAGACGCAAGTAATCCGTATTGAGGATTGAATCTGGTGAAGCAGAGACATGCAAAATGAGTAGAACAGACCAAAACAACAATTTCAGACATGAAAATACAGATAAAACAGTAATGAAGCTCACAGAGAGAGGGGATTAGGGGGGTGGCGGGAGCCTTTAGGGTTTTGCCCTCCCAGGAAGAGAGTGGAGGGGGTAGAGTGAAGGGGTGGGGGGGTGGTGAGAGATGCAATTTTTTGCAAAGGTTTAAGAGGAAAATGAGAGAAGGGGAGAAGAGTGTATAAAAATGATTGGGGGGTTAAAAGAATGCATTTTTGGGAAGTTGGAATCAGAATATACCTTAGGTGAAAAAAAATAAAATAATTGTGGGTAAATAAAGAGTCAATTTCATATTAACCATCACGCACTATTTATTTTTTATTTTTTGTATAATTAAACTTTTTAAAAAAAATTATAATCATAGTATTCAAATCAATTTACAATATTTAGACTGATTCCGAAAATAAATATTACCTTTCATAAGTAACAAGTATGATTAGGTAACTTTGTTCTACGACCTACTATTTTGTCTATGATGGATTTCGAAGATACATGAATTTTTTGAATATATAAAAAAATCAAAAAAGAAATTTGGAAAAGGTAAGAGAATAAAAGTATTTCTAGAAAAGTAAAAGATTTTCTTGTTCACAAGAAAATATTTTACTAATAGACAATTTTCTCTTTTCAAAGAATAAAAGTACTTTTTGAATAATTAAGAAAATTTTGTGGTTCATGTGAAAATATTTAACTAATAGACAATCCTTTTTAAAGAATCTAAGTTTTCACGTGAAAAAGCTAACAATTTTCATTGAGAACAAGCTTATATTCTGAATTCAAATTCAAGTAAAATAGATTCCCTACTTCTGAATTTGAATTCACATGAAAGTTGCCTAGTGAAGTGATAAGTTATTGTCAGTCACGCTTCTTGTAAGTCACTAGCAGTCATGCTTTTTATAACTCGTTGACAGTCATGCTCCTAGAAAGTCGTTGTCAGTTATGTAATTTTCAAGTCACTGATAGTCACGCGACTTTCACATTGTTAACTAATACACATACCCTTTTTATTCAAAATCACAATTGTTTGAAATTACTCCATTAAATTTTCTTTCCTTTTTCAATATTTCAAAAATCATTTTCGTCTATCAATCGGGTGAGGATAAAATCTTGGTTTATTTAATCATTAGAAACTCCTTTAATGAATATTCAATCTTCATTCATAATTTAACTCATTCCAATTCAAGACATTTATAATTAATGCTTTCAAGTTCAATCAACACATGGGGATGGTAGATTATATGCAACATTCAACTAAGGTTATATGAAATAATGTATAATCAGTTGCTTTGAGTACTTGTTTATGTAGTAATACACAAGAATTTATTAGGATTTAAAGATATTTTGAAGAACTCAATCATGGGGAATTCAAAGACTCAAACTAGACCATCGATTCTACTAAATAGGGAAATAGGAGACGTGGACGAACTTAATCCATGTTTTAGTTAGTCTTACATATCTCAAACAAAGATTTGAACATTCAATTGTAGAAGATTTGACTTGATCCTCAGAACCCTAGTTTTCTTTTTCTCCTTAACTCTAGTTCTCAAAGTCTTAACGTGTAGATGATGGAAAAATTACGCTTAAAAACTGATATGAGATCAAATTTGGCCTCAAAATAATGTGGGTTAAGTACAAAAGGGATGAAAAAAATTTGAAATACCCCTCATTAAAACTCTCATAGGATACTATGATGGAGCAAGTTCGTGACACAGACTTATTTCATTTCAGTTTATTTTTCAACTTAACACATGAATCGCATTCAGTGAATACGTTTTATGTATAAAAGATAAAAATGAGCTATGTTTGGTAAGGTCCACATTGCGGGCCTGTCGCATACTCTCTGGTTAAGCAACTTTACCTAGAAAAATTATTTTTCAAATTCCTTGCCCAAAAAACTTCATTGAAATTATTTTTGTACATATTTTTAAATTTCTTTGGATATTCCGACTTGGTCTTAGGTCAAATGACTAGAAATGATAGGATTTTTGAGGTGTCACAATATCTCACCCTTCGGATCATTCGTTCTCGAATGATGATTAATCTAAGGGTAAAATTAAGGTATGAATACAATCCAAGACTCATTATGTTAATCACATAAACATTTGAACAATCAACCACACAACTCAAAAGTGGACACGTCAACTCAAATCAATAAAAAAGTATTACCTTCAACATCATCACTGGTGAACTAGTGAACATGAATAGATACGAGTATTTGGCCTTCATATCATCCTTAGCTTCTCATGTGGCTTCTGCAATGAACTAATTTCTCCATAAGACTTTGACTGGGCAATTTCTTTGGTTCTCAACTTGTGAACCGGACAATCAAGAATCTAGATAGGAATCTCTTCATAGGATAAGTTATCCTTAACTCTAATGCTCTCTATGGAACCACCAACAAAGGATCTCCCAAGAACTTCTTGAGCATAGAGATGTGAAACACTAGATGAATAGTAGCTAACTCTAAGGGCAACTCTAACTCATAGGCCTCATTATCGACCCTCTTTACAATCTGATAGGGACCAATATATCTAGGACTAAATTATTTTTTTTCTCAAATCTCATAACACTCTTCATAAGTGACACCTTCATGTATACCCAATCATTCTCCTCAAAATTCAAGTCTCTCCTCCTCACATCACTTTAGGATTTTTATCAGTGTTGCACAACTTTTAACCTCTCCTGAATGAACTTAACCTTCTCCATAACTTGATGCATCAAGTCTGGTCCAATCAACTCAACTTCACCCACCTCAAATCACCCAATCGGTGATCTATATCTCTGTCTATATAAACTTCATAGAGAGCCATCTAAATACTCGAATGAAAGTCATTGTTATAGGCAAACTCAATGAGAGGTAAGTGATAATCCCAATTACCTTTAAAGTCCATAACATAGGCCCTCAACATGTCCTCTAAATCTTGAATGGTGCACTCTACCTGTCCATCTATTTGAGGGTGACAAGCAGTACTAAGATTCGCCTTGTAACCCAATCCCTTTTTAAAAGACTTCTAGAATTGAACAGTGAATTGGGTTCATCTATCTAAGATGATGGACAAAAAAACTCTGAGTACTCTAACAATCTCTCGAATGTATAGTCTAGCATAATCCTCTGCAGTATTAGTTGTCTTTACCATCAAGAAGTGGGGTGGATTTAGTCATTATGTCCATGATCACCCAAATAGAATTATACTGTCTGCAAGACCTCGACAAGTTTGTAATGAAGTCCATATTAATCATCTTTTACTTTCACTCTGGGATCTCAAAATTTTGAGCCAGACCATATGGCCTTTGATATTCAACTTTAACTTGCTGATAATTCGGGCACCTAGAAATGACTCTACAATGTCTCTTTTCATCCCACTCCACCAATAGACTTCTTTCAAATCATGGTACATCTTAGTGGAACCTAGATGAATAGAATATCTAAAGCTAGGAGCTTCTGCTATGATCCTCTCTCAAATATCATCGATGTTGGGGACATACAACCTATCTTGGTACCTCAATACACTATCTCTCCCTTTTGAGAAAATCATAATCTTTTGTCTATGCACATCATCCTTTAACAAACATAAAATAAGTAATTGGTCTTGTTTTTCCTTCACCTCCACCACAAGAGATGATGTAGATCCATTTTGAACAATAACTCTACCTTCACCAAAATCTATAAGTTGAACTCCCTATCGAGCAAGTTTATGCACTTTTTTAGCTAGTTCCTTCTTATCTTCCTCAACATGAGCAGCACTCCTCATATATGACCTGCTAAGAAATCAAAAACCACATTATCTTTACCTTGGTGGTAGATAATACTCATATTATAATCCTTGAGCAGCTCTAGCCATCTCCTTTGTCGTAGGTTGAGCCCCTTCTAATTGAATATATACTGCAAGCTCTTGTGGGCGGTGAACACATCCACATGCACTCCATATAAATAATGATGCCAAATCTTTAATTCAAATATCACAACTGTCAACTCAAGGTCAGGAGTAGGATAGTTCCTCTGATGAACCTTAAGTTGTCAGCAAGCGTAAGCTATCATTTTGCTCTTTTGCATGAACACACAGTCAATCCAACCCTAGATGCATCATCGAATAGGGTCAATATTAAAGCAGTGGTCAGTCTGGTCTTCAACTCCTGAAAACTCCTCTCACAAGTATCAGATCATTAGAACTTTGTCTTCTTCTAAGTTATCTTGGTCAATGGTGATAATATAGATGAAAACCCCTATATAAATCTCTAGTAATAGCCAACCAAACCCAAGAATCTTTTTATATCGATCATGGATGTAGGTCTGAGCCAATTCTTTACCACCTCAATCTTCTGGGCATCAGTTCGAATTCTATCTCCAGATATAATATTGATTAGAAAAGCCACTGATACCAACCATAATTCATGCTTAAAATTTTTTACATACAACTCCCTATCTTTAAGAGTTTGGAGGACAATCCTAAGGAAATTGGCATGGAGACCAGTATATCATCTATAAATACAACTACAAACTTATCCAGATACGGCTTAAACACCCAATATCCATAAAGGTTGTAGATGTGTTGGACAATCTAAATAACATAACAAGAAACTCAAAATGGATATAGGGAGTTCTAAATTCTATCTTTGGAATGTCACACTCCCTCACCTTCAACTAATGGTAGCCGAATCTAAGGTCTATCTTTGAGAAACAAGTGGCACCCTGAAGTTGGTCAAATAAATAATCTATCCTAGGAAGAGGATATTTATTCTTTATAGTGACCTTATTCAACTGTTGGTAATCAATGAACATTTTAAAGGACCCTTCGTTATTTCACACGAGTAGGACAAGAGTGCCTCAGAGTGAGACACTCAGCCTTATGAACCTTTATCTAAACAAATCTTTCAACTGCTCTTTTAGTTCTTTAAGCTCAGCAGAGACCATTCTATATGGTGGGATGGAGATAGGTTGCATACCAGGAAGGACATCAATTCCTAAGTTGATCTCTCTATTTAGATGGACTCTGAGTAGATCATTAAGAAATATTTCAAGAAGACTCATTAACAATTTAGACTGACTCAAGAGATGGAAACTCCATACTATCATCATTAACTCACACGATATGATAAATACATTCTTTAGAGATTAATTTTATGGCCCTAAGGTAGGATATAAATTTACCCTTATGAACCACATGACTATCCTTTCACTCTATGATAGGCTTATTTGGAAAGTGGAACTTGAAGATTCAAGTCCTACAATCGATAGAGGCATAATAGGCATGAAGTCAATCTATGCCAAGAATCATGTCAAATTCAATTATATCTAACTCAACCACATTGAACAATGTATTTTTGTGATAGATAAACACAATACTGTCTCTATTAACCCCCTCAACTAGGATGGACTCACCAATATAGGTAGAAACACCAAAAGGTTCAAGCAGATACTTGAGGAGGACCTTAAACTTATTAGCCACATAAAGGGTCACAAATGATAAGGTGGAACCCAGATTAAGTAAGACATACACATCATGAGAAAAGACTCGATGCATACCAGTGACAATATCTAGTGAACTCTACTTATCCTAGAGACTAGCCAAGGCATACAAATGGTTTGCACCCCCGCTTGTATCTAAGGTAGCACCTCTCTAATTAGTTCAGTCTAGTGGTGCTGCTGAAAAAGATTGGTCCTTAGTACCTCTTGTTTCCACTTCAGATACTCCTTCTGCATGTGACCCATCTGGATGCACTTGTATTACCCATTAGTAATCCCCTCTTAACATTATCCTAAATATAGCTTACTACATTTCCCACAAGGTGTCTTCTCTTTCGAACCATAAGCCACACTTTCCTGAGATTAGGAACCTTGAGCTCACTAATTTTGATAATTGTGTGACTTCTAATCATACCTATTATGTGGAGTTGGTGCACTCGTTGAGGATGGTTTAAAACTCAAAGACATCTTTTAGAAGAAGGACCTATCCCCCTTACTCTACTAATGTTGGTTAGGCTCATGCCCTGCTGACTTGGCCCTTTTGCTCATATTCTCCTTCGTATCTCTCCTCTTATCCTCCTCAAGTTGTTGTGCATAAACTATGAGTCTAGATATGTCTATGCCTAAAATCAATGATGTTGCTTTGCACTCCTTCTTCACATGCTTACCCAAGCTAGATATGAACTTCCTCATTCTAGATCTCATTTCAGGGACCATCTCTAGAGCAGACCTGAATAACTGAATGACCTTGAGTCCATATTCTTTGACAATCATCCTCTTTAGCTTCAAGTTCACAAACTCCTCAACCTTCGCTCCCCTTAACTCTTGTAGAAAGAAGTGATTAAGAAAAACACCCTCAAATTCATCTCAAATGGCAGGCTCAACATCCTCACCTCGTCTCTTCTACCATTTATGGTACTAGACATTCATCATATCCTTAAGCTGGTAGGAAGCAAGTTCAACTCTCTCAATCTTATTTGCTTTCATAATTTTTAGAATTTTCCATATCTCATTGATGAAATTCTATGGGCCCTCCTCAATCTTAGATCCAATAAAGACTGGTGGATTCATTCTCAAGAAGTCTCTAAGTCTTGTTAAAGCAATCGACTTTTGGGAGCTAGAGCTAGGAGTTTGCGAACTACAGTTACCACTTTGTGTGGCCATAAGTTGGGTAAGCATAGTGGTGACTCTCTAAAATTAGCCTCTGAAGTGGGAGTGGGTCGAGCAGTAGGTACCTGAGGAGCCCTAGTGGCTATAGCAGGTCAGCCTTGGACTCTCATTCCGATCTGAGGAGGCATATCTAGTAGGAGATTCTCAGTGTTAGAAGCTGAAGCATCCCTTTGGGTAGCAATACACTTAGGAGGCATGATCTACAAATGTGTAATACACAAATTAGATAGGTACTTTGATAAAGTTAAACTCTATCGCACAAACTCAAAGTATAAAAGAAGTCAAATAATTCTTAATGTCTTGTAACCTCTTGATTATTAGTGTGGTGCACAACACATCCATAAGCAAAACTCTACTAGTCACGACTTCATAGATATCCTAGGACTCTTAAAGTCTATGCTCTAATATCAAGTTCGTCATGCCCCGGAGGGTACCTTAGACATGGCCGCACACTTAAAAAATCATTGGTAGTTCCCTAGCGAACCACTTGTCTGATCACATATTCAATTATACAGTGGAAGGCTCAATTTATGGATAAATAAGTAAGATGGGATAATCAGTCAACAATCAAACTCAATCTCTATGAGAAAAATGATTTCAAAGGAAACAAGTCTGGAAATAGGAACATCCAATTCACTCCATCAATAATTGTAAAGCCTCTATCTCTAAATTTTTAGATGATGTGAATGATAAGTCCATGACTACCTCAACAAAAAATAAATCAAAGTGAAATTGAAATAAATAGAATGCCTCCATAAGGAAGGAGGTCTCATCACTATCAAGAACGGAATGGATCTTAACGAAGCGTCTGTTGATGATCTCTAGCACCTGTATTTACATTATAAAATAATACAACATCAAAAAGACATTAGTAAATGGAATGTATGATATGTAAAATGGTAAAAAAAATAACAAGCTCAAGATATAATCAACTCCAATAACTCAGCTCAGAATGACAATCAAAACTTAGTAAGGCAACACAAGATAAAAATAACTATATTTTAGGAATGACTCAATAGTATGTAATCCAATCTAATCATGTCAAGTACTGTCATGACTTTTTTAGGAGTTTCTCTAACTGACAATCATTTCCTATGAGTCGATGATGATACAACAAAGTGATGTTATTGTCATATATGTCCAATACTTTTTCAAGGTAAAGGACGAGTCAAAATCATTGGATCCACAATCAATCAAATCAAATCCTCTTTTGGGACGAAAGGAAAACATTCAATTTTATAGTTCAATCCTCTCCTATGTTGGCTAAGTAGTTTATTTAGTTTGAGTTGTTATTTACTCTCATCTAATTTGGTGCTTGATACTTCTCCCAAGACTCAATATGCCCATAAAACTCCAACTAATTCATTCGGTTAAGACATTCAACTAGTCTCATTGGGCTCTCATCAATTCAATTATACTATTATGATTAACCCGTTCAACTAATCACGAGTTTCATTCACATATTTTAGAAAATAAACTTTACTTTAAGACAATGGTTTACACTTTAAATGTTTAAGTTCAACAGGATGAGGACCTTTAATGAATATTTAACCTTCGTTCATAATTTAACTCATTCCAATTCAAGACATTCACAATTCATGCCTTCAAGTTCAATCAACACATAAAGGTGGTAGATTATATGCAATATTCAACTAGGTAGATTATATACAACTAGTCAATTTGAGTACTTGACTCATAATCACATCAATTTATGCAATAATACACAAGCATTTACTAGGATTTAAGGATATTTTCAAGAACTCAATCATGGGAAATTCAAAGACTCAAACTAGACCATCAGTTCTACTAAAGAGGGAAATAGGACACGTGGATGAACTCAACCCATATTTTAGTTAACCTAACATACTTGGAACAAAGATTTGAACACTCAATCGTAGAAGATTTGACTTGATTCTCTGAACCTCAACTTTTTTTCTTCTTAGCCCTAGTTTTCAAAGTCTTAACGTGTAAATGATGAAAACATTACACTTGAGAACTGATATGGGGTCGATTTCGGCCTCAAAACGACGTGGGCTAAGTATAGAAGGGATGAAAAAGAAATGAAATGCCCTCATTAAAACTCTCATAAGATTCTATGATGGAGCAAGTCTACGACACAAACTTATTTTATTTCAGTTTATTTTCCAGCTTAACACATGAATCACATTCAGTGAATATGTTTTATGTACAAAAGGTAAAAATGAGTCATGTTAGTGCAAGACCACGATATGAACCTATCTCATACTCTTATAGTTTAGTAACTTTGCCCCAAAAAATTATTTTTCGAATATCTTGCCCAAAAATTTCATCAAAATTATTTTTATATACATATTTTTTTAACCCCTTTTGATATTCCGACTTGGTCTTAGCTCAAACAACTAGGGACAATAGGATTTTTGGGGTGTCAAAAATAGGTAACATTGTCTTACTATTTTTTCTTTGATGGATTTTGGGATTACATGAATTTTTTTCTTTTATGAATATATAAAAAAATTAAAGACTAAATTGCTTTTCTAAATAGATAAAAGAATCCCAATAAAAAATTCTGAAAAGGTAAAAGAATAAAAGTACTTTTAGAAAAGATTTTTTTTTATTCACATGAAAATATTTTACTGATAGACAGTTTTTTCTTTTTAAATAATAAAAGTACTTCTGAAAAATAAGAAAATTTTCTGGTTTATGTGAAAATATTTAACTAATAGACATTTTTTTAAAGAATTTAAATTTTCACGTGAAAAAGCTAACAAATTAATTGAGAACAAACTCAAATTTTGAATTCAAATTCACGTGAAATAGATTCTCAACTTCTGAATTTGAATTCACGTGAAAGTTGCCTAGTGAAGCGACAAATTGCTAGCAATCACGCTTCTTGTAAATCGCTGGCAGTCAGCTTTTTACAACTCGCTGACAATCACGCTTCTTGAAAGTCGCTGTCAGTTATGCAATTTTCAAGTCACTGACAGTCTTGCGACTTTCAAATTGTTGACTAATGCACATACATTGTTTATTCAAAATCTCAATTGTTTGAAACTACTTCATTAAAAAAAAAATTCCTCTTTCAATACTTCAAAAATCAACTTTTTTGTTCAAACTGCTTTTCTAAATAAAAGAATCAAAAAAGAATTTCTCAAAAGGTAAAAGAATAAAAGTACTTATAAAAAAGTAGAAAAATTTATTGTTCAATAAAAATATTTTACTAATAGACAATTTTTTCTTTTCAAAGAATAAAAATACTTTTGAGAAAATAAGAAATTTTCTGGTTCACATGAAAATATTTAACTAATAGGCAATTTTAAAATCTACGTTTTTACGTGAAAAAACTAACAAATATCATTGGGAGCAAGCTCAAATTCTGAATTTGAATTCACGTGAAATATAATTCCAACTTTTGAATTTAAATTCACGTGAAAGTTGCATAGTGAAGCAACAAGTTGTCAGCATTCACGCTACTTGTAAGTCTCTAACAATTACATAATTTTTAAGTCACTAACAGTCATGCAACTTTCAAATCATTGATTGGTGCACATACCCTATTTATTCAAAATCTCAATTGTTTGAAATTACTTCATCAAATTTTCTTTTTCTTTTAATACTTCTAAAATTAACTTTTTCCATCTGTCAAATTCATCTTTTTTACAT
Organism: Solanum aculeatissimum; assembly: GCA_038996855.1. Lineage (NCBI taxonomy): Eukaryota > Viridiplantae > Streptophyta > Magnoliopsida > Solanales > Solanaceae > Solanum > Solanum aculeatissimum. Next base: position 26,127 of record JBCEWC010001360.1, read on the forward strand.
AATCTTCTTTTTGAGGTATGTTTAAATTTTATATTTTTTTAATTTTATTTCTAAGCTCAAGAATTAATGACTAATTATTATTATACTATATCATATTATTAGAATATTTTATATTTTATTAATTATAAGTATCAATAATAATACTATTATAATAATAGTATTGAAAATAATAGTAATATTTTTTTATATTTTATTTGTTCATATATATGCTTCTTCTACATGTATTCATATGAAATGATCCATTCTTTCATTATTAAAATGTTGTGATAAGACATTCGAGTTTAAAATACAATGTCACGATCCGATCCCGGTAATGATGGCGTCTGCTGGACCCCACCTACAGGCAAGCCAATAACCTAACCTCAGGGTACCTGTCCTAGCTCTCTAGTCACGATCATAACCAATATAACAATACAAATAACCGCAATCTACCTAGAACCTAGAAGTCAACTGTATAGAGCTACAATAGACGTAAGAACATATCATATACATACCAATAACCATAATAACATACAAAATCAGGAGTGGTCCTACAAATACATAATTCTACTATACAAGGCCAATGTCTGAAAGCAAAGGACAACCATCCAAAGGAAGGAGATTGTGACGAAGCCAAAGCTGTCGGTGTTCACTTGAAAGAAGTCTCTTGTGCGCTCCTAAATTCCCTAAAATCACCTATCACGACCCATATCTGGACCTGCACTATGGGAAGATGCAGAAATATAAGGGGTGAGTACTAGAAAAAGGCACCCAGTAGATATTATCAGCCGACTGAGTGAAATAATGAACTATACAAAGTCCAAATATATAGAGAACTGCATTAGTGTAGCAAAATGAACTCAAATCAAGGCACAAGCATGTCTAGAAACCCTCAAACCACAAGTTAACCAACCAAAGTGATGAACAATGACAAATTAACCAATCCAAGTGATGAACATCGTTATCAACTGACGAACACTGCGTAGGCCCATACCATAATTACCTCCCCCCAACTGAGGCATAGTGTTGTATGTGGGTGCAAGACCCTAATATCTATGCTTGTACACCAACTGGGCCCCCATAAGCCTATAAGGTACACCCAAACACAATCTGATCAACTGAATCATAATAGACCCCAACTTCCACCATCACATGATCACGGATTGACTGTAAGTGGGTGTAAGGCCCTAGTGTCTATACCTGAATGCTCCCATAAGCTCAGAGGGTATACCCACACATAATCAGGGTGTGAATAGGTATGTGGATCCACAGGTAATCAATCGGGCCTCCGTCCCCAACAATCACATATCAATCGGGTCTCTAACATTGTGTCGGAAAATGACACTCAATCCAAAAATATGCATGTGTAACGGTGGGATGTATATCCCATGTGAGAAAGAATCCCCCTGCATAATCGATAGCGTCTCAACTCAGAATATCAATCACGAGGCCTAAACCCAATATGTAGTCAACGGGGCCTCAGGTCCAAAGTAATGACAAGTGCTCAAACCTCTTTAGAATCATCACCTGGGTCTCGGACACTCGGATGTGACCATCGAAGACTAGGACCATAGGGCATGTCACTCGGGGTCTTAGACACTCAGATGTTTTTCACTAAAGACTTAGACCATGGGGTGCGTCATTTAGGTCTCAGAGCGTAAAACCAATCAATATCTAGACCTGGAATTCTAATGTCATATCTTGTCTTAAGACATAATCATACAGTCCAACCAAGTACAACCATCACCTCCCTCAAATCATAACAAATAACCCCAGCCTCAGGTAAAAACAATTAGTGCACAACAACTAACATTAGTATACCAGAGTGTATATGCCATAGATCAGTGTAGAGTCATGCCCAACTAAGTCCAAGTATACCATAATTTCATGATCCAAAATCTGAGTGTGATGACACTTACCTATCCTACCAAGGCGAGTCAGTCCAAAACCCAATAACTTAACAAAATTAGTAAAAGCGGAAGATAACTGTCTAATAAGATAAATAAATGCGGAAGAAAATAACTACAACTATCTCAAGAACTGGCATCACATGTACAAACCCTTAAATACAGAATACTCAAATGAAATAAAAGTCATAATATCTAGATCTAAAACATAGAATGGATCCTCAAAGGCCCGGTGATGACATAAATAGCTACCTCTTAAGTGATCCAAAAGCTCGATCAAATAAATAGAAATCTAACAAGATGTACCGGGCTCACAAGCTACAAAAATATAGCAAGGAGTGAGCACCAAACAACATGGTACTCCGCAAAATGGAACTAACCTAAAATAAAATAATGAAGAACACAAATAACTCCTTAAATCACAATCACAATCCGCCGAACTACAACCCTGCACTCAGAAAAGTCCCAACACAATATCATATACGGATCACAGTAATATAGATATACTCATCATCTAGCATGATATCTCAATACACAAGGGTACAAGTAGATCCAACACTTACTCACAAATAGAAATAAAATAAGTATACAATATACAACAATATCAACCAAATGTGATGTGAGATGAAGTGAATGTCATAAGGTGTATATCATGCAATACAATGTCAAATAATCATTATGCATGTTCATCCTTGAATACACATCCGTTGATCATATATGATTGCCTGCCTCAGTCAAAACCCATGAGGACCACACATGGATCATGTATCTGTGAACATTGCCAATAGAGACCTCAGATCGCTGACTGGTTTGCTCGTCTCGACCAGTTGAAACCTCAGCCACCAATCCACATGATACCTTACTCACATCTTGGTCGTAGTCATCACAAGTATCAATGCACAAATAATAATGATAGATGCAAGATACAGGATCACAATCATATAATAATATCAATATCAGAACAATCTTAATATCTCAATACCATCAATATCTCAATACCATCGGTGTCTCAATGTCATTAGTATCTCAATATCATCAATATCTTAATGTCATTAGTATTTCAATATCATTAATGTCTCAACAGTTCATAGAGTCACATAGATTACCAAATCACAATCAATTTATAGATCAATATATCACCATGTGAATAAGCATTCAAATACAATGAGTCGTGATCAAGCCTACGATGGTGCAATTCTACCTCCAACTTGTTCCATTCCATACGCATAGGATCATACAAGGTTCACTCATACTTAAGAAAAGGTTAAAAGTTCACTTGCCTCAAATAATATCTCGAATCAAGTAGAAATATCCCAAATCAAGTCAAAATTATTGCTTTTCCCCTTTTTGATACTCCAAATCACCACAATTTATTCAAATATGGCATCACAATCACATAACGAGTCTAATGACACCAAAATTAATTAATTCGAAGAAGAAGGATAAAATGGTAAAAAATCTCATGCAAAAAAATATTGCTAGAATCTAAAAATTTATGAATGAAAATGTTCTGCTCATTACAAGGAATCCAATGGTGAAGACGATTTTAAAAATGGAGCTAAAATGAGTAAGAAATCAATGATTAAAATTTAGGAAAATCATATCCGAAAATTCTCCATTTACACCATTAAAATCCCAAAATTAGAAGTTAAAAACATAAATTAATCAATGTAAATAAATGAAATAGGTTAGAAAATAGTTATCCAATCAATTTGCCTTCAAAACTTTAAAAATCCCCTCTTAGAACTAGCTTGGAAATGTCAAAAATGATGGAGAGGGTTTAATTCACGTTTTCAAAGAAAGACACTATTCAGGTACACATAACACTCCATGAACACGGAGGCAGATTCGCGAATGCGGAGGCTTGGCAGGTCCCTGCACTCCGCGAATGCGGAGGCTTAAGAAGGTATGCTCGCTTGCACTCCGCGATCGCGGTCCCTTTCTCGTGAATACGGAAGTCTACATGAATTGACCTCCGCAAACGTGGAGCTAAGGGAGCGAACGTGAAGAGCAAGTGCCAATTGCACCAGAAACAGCTGCACTATCAACACAACTCAAATAAAATCAGAACTGGACCCTCAAGAATTCATTCGGAACCCCATGAACATAAACCACATATAGAACCCTACCATAAATGACGATCCAGACTCAATGGAACCGTCAGAATTTAAATTTGGAACCTCCGTGGTCCCAAACCCAAGAAAGATCATTAAAACTAGTTTCAGACTCAAAAACTCAAAATATTCACGAAAACTCTAAAAATTGCGACAAAGTCATTTCTAGTGTTAGTTTCATCACCCAAAACCACTAGAACTGACAGAATTTTGACACGAGCTCCTGAGCTCCGAATGTTGACCAAAGTCAAATCTATCATCCAAAATGAACTAGAAATGCAACTTTAGGCCTAAAATTGCCATTTTAACTCTGAATTCAATTCTACAAGTTTCCCAAGACCAGTTTTGACATTCTAGGACTGATGGAATCGACGAAATCAAATTCTGACACTCAAAATGATCTTCAAACTCAAAATTTTCAACTTTAAGCCTTTGAAAACTCTTTCCTTTGCAAAACTCCAACTTTTTACTAGATTTTCAAAATTCAACTTTTAGACTTATGCAAAAATGATCGAAGGCAACTTTCAAAAAGGGCAAAATGGTAATTAGGTCAAAAAATGCCAAAAATGACCTTATTACATCATTCACCACTAAAAACCATGTTCATCCTCGAACATAAAGCAAAGAGAGGAGCCTCAATAGAAGTAACCAAGCGTCTGAAATATCATTCTCAAAGTCATTAATTGCTTCCAATTAACCTCATTTCCAAGAACCATACCATCAGACAGTACTATCAAGAATAACACTTATGAACCAACATGAAATTCTACCGACCAAGAGTAATTATCAATCTAGAACTAGCTGATGAACCAAACTTGAACCAATGCCCTCATACCACAGTGCACTCATCAAGATGGACTTCCACCCATGAGACCACGAGGCAACTCAAATCTATTTCCTTTGAAGGCCAAGAGTCAACCTGAACTAATCACAACCAATTGCAATATACAATTCATCACAAACCCCATCCAAGTTCTGTCCTCTTAACATAATCCTCCCTAAATTTAAGTTGTGTCATTCCAATACTTCGATAATACAATTCGTAAGAGAGAATCCAATTAAATCTAGCCCAAAGGAAGGTAATTAATAGGAAAAATAACCAATGCTCGATATTTCCAAGCTTATAAAACCTCAAATAACACTACCCGAATGCTGAAACAGTAGCCGAATCTAGTATGGTGCGTTTTCCATAAGCTGTGATTATTTAATTAAACATTAACCCCAATCACATTTAATCCATTCAAACACTCGTTCTCTTATGCCAACTTAAGAAATTCTCAATCATTCTATGAATTTTGTGTACCATAAGTGTGTAACCTTATTTACCACTAAGTATCTACATAACCCATCATGGTAGACCAAGCTAACTTCCATCAACAGAGTGGTATCCATCTGATCCCAAAATCATCAATGGCACATAAAATCATAAATCCTTTCTGTAATGCTTCCATGAGTCACTTGTCATGATTGAGCAGTCCAACCTAACATGAAATGTAAAATTTCTCACACATCACTGTTTTCCAGAATACTCCCCTGGCATTAGCCCATATTTGGCCCTTTACCAGGCCCCCTCTCAGTGTAAAGTAACTCATAAGACAACATCGGTGTAACCTAAGCCAAGTCCCAAGAGGCTAGACAATCCAAAGGATGTCACCTACCTAGAATCATATCACAACCCAACTACTACAAAGGATATCATCTAAGAAACCGTGTGTCGACCCACTGATAAAGTGCCCCTCTCTAAATAGGATGCCAATCCCCAAGACTAATCCACATAACTAGTGTCTCGCAATAAATAGCCCCCATAAGCCCACAGGATACAACCTACATTATGCAAACAAGGTCACACTCCTGTCTCTAACCTGTCAGTGGCTCAGTAGCAACACATTTTGTATCACTGGTCACAAGGCTTCTTTATGAGTACAACTATAACCATTCCCAGAACACGGTATGTTTCTCCAATCATTAGCTAGTAGCAGAGGTGCATAATGGATAACAACAGTAAACATGATCATATAAACAACAGGGCAACACAGAATCATGTTAAATTAGAGAATTCTACCACAAGTACCCAGAACAGATATAGACAACCATAGCTGCATCATACATATATATACCAACCACCTAGAATCCCTAGGAATAAATATAGATACTAGATTCAGTACACAGGGTAGCATATAATCAATTGTCAACCTCATAAGCAAGTATATTTCAGTAGCCTCAGACCACACACGTATACAAGCAAGAATTAAGCTCAATGTACATACCTATCACATATTCGCAACCCTAGCCAACCCCTTTCAAGCTCTCTCGTAGTCATATAGTGTAAGAATTCAGGTAATATAGCAACTATAACCAACACAACCTTCAATACAATAACTATCGTCCCTTATCATCATGTATGCAATACATATAGATCACATCAGCCATGTGCAACACATATTCCAGGTCTTCACCCATAAATAATACATTTCTACACATTCTAGCTCAAATATGCATGTATTTCAACTCAGTCTAAGGTTTAGAGAAAGCCTAGACTACCTGAAACCTGATGCCTCAGGTCTCGAATCAGTCTAGTTGAGCTTTTCCCTATGAATCACTCTCCAATGATGCTTAGTTGCTAAAATATAGTTCACAAGGTCAAGACGGTCATATTAGTCATAAAAACTTGAAAAATGTGTGAAATTAGGCCAAAAGCATCTAAAACATAAAAAATAGGGTCCACATCCAAAATCTCAAACAAAGACCTAAAACACTTTCCCCACGATAACTTGAGTCTATAACAAAAAAATCAGCCCAAAACAGACCCCAGAAGACCGAGAAAAGGCCCAAAAATGGAAATGAAAATTTTACAGGGAAAACATTCTTTTCAAAACTTTCTTGGTTTAAATTCTCAAAAGCTAGATAATTTTAGCTAACACACAACATACCACAGTGTTACTCTCAGAATGTAGAATAATTTAGACTCAAGTTTCACTTAATTTTATCAAGAATCAGATAACATACCAACATGTAAAGTTTTTCACAATTTTTGAAAAGATATTCAGCTAAAATAGTGAATTTACCTTGAAATACATGCTAAATCCCAAATCTGACTTCACCACGACGTTTCTTGTGAAAAATTGAGTCACATGGACCTTTGAATCATCAAAAATGGACTTGAAATAAGGTTTTTATGAACTTACAAAGTTGGGAGTGATGGTTATTTTGCGAAGTGCGGAAGCATTTATATAGGCCACACACTCCTTCTCCGCCTACGTGGATTTGGCTCCGCGAATGCGGAGGTGTAGGGGGCCAACCCTTCTCAGCGAATGTGCCCCCTGCTGCACGAACATAGAGATTTAAGGCTTTTCACTCTACGAATGCACCAGGTCCTCCGCGAAAGCGAAGGGTTAGCCTACTTGATGCTACACCAACAATTCCTAAAACTTTCTCGGGCTATTTTCGGGGCGTCCAATGTCTGTTTTACACAAACAAGTAGTATAACCATATGAATTTCAATGTTTTGGATTATAACCATATGAATTTCAATGTTTTGGATTCAACGGGTGCAGTAAAAATTTCCAACGGAGCACCCTACAAAAAATAAGAGTCCTACTTCTTTCCGGCTAATTTTAGCTAAAAGAACTGAGGGGGTCAAAATGCAACCGGATGTCCTCGTCAACTGACGAAGGTTCATTTTAGACTGTTTTTAATGTTTTGGATCTAACGGCGCCATCAGATTCCCATTTCGAGCACGTTTAGCTGCGTTTTTATAGGAACACACTTTGTAGCTTCTAATTGAACTCATTTTGCAACTTTTAGCTAAAACTTATACCGGGACCCTCCATCCTCGGACCAACTATCCTTTTAGCCTAAATTGGTCATTTTGGAATTGATGAAATCATCATAATCCCATTTTGAGGCCATTTGCTAGGGTTTTATAAGAAATTTTATTTTCATAGATATAACTTCTCGTCAACTCGCAAACTCGCATAATTCTCCACCAAAATAACCCATAGCCATTCCAACAACCCCAATAAGTCATAAAAGGTCTGAGGTCACCATACAACAACTCAAATCAATAGAATAGTCACAAAATTACAAAAAAGACTCAGAGGGTCATTACATATAGTTAGAATTTGTTTCTCCTAACCCAACTATAATACCCCACAACACTATTCATATGATCCAATGTTTTTCATCGTAAGTATATAAGCTTGAACCTAGTTATGCCTTGCATGTACGTATATTTTAAGGCTCATTCTCACATGTGTGAAGATCATTAAAAGTGGATTAGGGTCATAAGAGACTTCTAGCACTTAGACGAGTTCAAAACTTTTCTATAAATTGAGTTTCTAGTGTTGGATTATGCAAGGGTCAACTTTAAATGATCATAACTCTTAGGACACAAAGAACTAAGTGGCCCATGACCTACCAAATGAAAGCTCCTTGAATTAGCTTTCCAATGCAACTCATTTCACTCATTTGGAGTTCGAAGTTAAAAGTTATGATCGTTTTACTGAAGACTTCCAGATGTAGAGTTGATCTACGAAACTTATTAATGGGTCGTGGATTGAAGTACGACTCGTATGGTAACTCATGGAAAAAAAATCCTGCAATTTAATTTTTGAGCCCCAGACTTCACACATCTATCTATGAGTCGTAAAAACTTCTATGAGCCGTAGATTAAGCTCGTGGAATGTTCTAGTAACTCTGAAATTTGCCCAAAAGTTTATGAAAGTGTCCCACGGATAGTGGAAGTTTCCACGGGCCGTAAATGAGCCCGTGGATGACTTTTGACAACTTTTTCTAAAAGGTTATTTTAGTCTTTTCCCACCCTTTTAAAATCTAGACTTGATATTTTTACACCTATAAGCCCCTAAACATATCTAATCAGTCCTTTTACGTTCAAAACATATTCCAAGACTCTAAACAAGATTCCAAGAAGAGAAAAGCTAGGGTTTCAAGAGAATCAAGTGTGTTCTTCTTCAAAAATCTCAATTCCTAGGTATGTAAGACTACTCATAGCATTGGATTGAGTTCATCCACACACCCCACATGTGATTTCTTCTAATTGAGTTCGAGTAGAGTTTTACCCTAATTTTTGAATTGATTTCTTGAGTCGTTTGTTGTATTATTGAGTTTTCTTGTACATAAAAGCGTATTAATGATCTTCATGAGTTGGGTATTGTAATAGATACATGTTCATGTCTTCATTCACATAAAACCTAATTGAGAACCATATTTTATTTTATGCATTATTTCAAATTGAGATTTATGACCATTTTATATGTCTAATAAAGATGATTCTTTGAGCATGTTTTATTGAGTCTACATGAATATGAGTTTTCGAGCATAAATAAGAAATTGAAAAAGATGCTTGATGAGATGATGTATGTTTTAATTAATTTTTATAAAATTGCATTTAGTTAAATGACGTTTTGAACAGATGTTTTCACAATGATATAAATGATTTTCAAATTTATTTTTTTATTGATGGAAGATAATGATGATGTTTTAAGATGAATTTGATGTTTAAATCAAGGCCCAATGAAACTTGATGTGATATTTTTGAATAATATATTTACTAAATAAATATGAGTACATGTTTTGGGAGTAGTATTGAGCACCAAGTTGGGTAGAGTAAATTGACGGCTCAAAGCCCCAGAACTACGTTGCTCGCATAGGATAGTTGTACAGTTAACTCTGGCAACTTTTGTTCCAAAAAGATGGACAAGGCTTGAGGATCCGAAAAACAGAGGTGAGTGTCCTTACCTTGGCAAGTAATGGACAGGTGAACAACGATGTCTTTTTCATTGTACATCACCAACTATGGTGGTGTGAGTCTTGTCGGTTAGAGAAACTCTCTAATTTTGCATAATTGATTTGACTGAGTTGCATGCTAGAGTTTTTTTTAGGAGCATTATTTTACTATACAATTTGCATGATTTGACATGAGTTGTATATTATTGAGTTTATTTTCAAAGCATGATTTTATTATTAAATTTGCATGATTTACTGAGTGGAGATGAGTAGATTTTCGAGTTGAGTTACTTGAGTTGAGCATCCTTGAATATGTCCTTTCCTTTTCAGCCATTTTACATACTAGTATATTTCATGTACTGACGTCTATTTAGATTGCATCATTTTATGATGCAGAGGCAGATATTAGAGGACTTCGGCAGACACACCGTTGAGGTTCAGTTCTGAGCTTTCAGAGTTGGTGAGCCCTCCTTGCCTTCGGAAGAGCCCTTTTATTTCATAAGTATTTTATTTTACTCTTTTTGAGTTGGGTAGTCATGACCTATCATGGTACCATTTTGATGTTTAGAGGTAGAGAAATCATAGATATTGAGTAGAGGATTGTTGAGTATTGTTATTTCCAAACTTGTTCATTGGAAACTATGTTTTAGTAGAGTTATATCTATCCATATGATGCTTATTATTTGAGTAATTTCTTCCGTTGTTGAGTATTATATGACGATGAGGCCAAGTGGTTCGCTTGGGGACTAGAAATAGTTTCTGAGTGCCAACCACGCCAAGGGTACCCTCCTGGGGCATAACACCAACTCTCACAGTTGAGAATAGAAATTTGGTGCCTCCTCCTCCTGGCTATCCATCATGAAGTATCATTGTGTGAACTCCCTAATTTGTAGATTCAAGTATCGCCTCTTACAGGCAGAGTTACAAAATTTTCATGTATGTGAGAGTGGTGTTGTCAATAATATCTGTAAAACATGTACAAGGAGGTAAGCATTTGATTAGTTAATGTCTATATGAATTATACATATCTGCAACCACTTTTTGAGTTCATAACCCCCTTCCCTATTAACTCTGTAATTCTTATGCCTAGAAAGCTATATGAGCATTGGAAAGGAAATAGAAATTAGCATGCTTTGATAAAACTAATTTAGTGTAACACCTTAGAAGTCCCTTACTGCAGATTAGTTGATCAGTGCAGCAAATTTGAAAGTCCGCAAATTTTTGAGTTTTACGAGAGGTGTTTATTAGTCATAGAATGACCTACGAGTCATAGAAATGATTCATAGATCATCTTTAATAATTTAGAGATTTGACTTAAACGGACGAGAAAGGTTAACAAATCATTATTACATTTATAGGTCATGGATGGACTCGTAAAACCAATTTATGAAACTTTAAAAACCTGAAGAAATCTCTAAATTCCATAGACACCTTTTACGGCTTGTAGATCGATCTAATGACCGTATATGAATCTCGTGGAATCAATATTCAGAAACTATGAATTATAATATTTCTTTCAATGGATGAACAATATGAGTCATACTTAATTTTATGGCTTGTAGTTATGTCTCATGGACCAAACTTTAGAAAGTCAGATTTTAGCCTAACTTCTATGGACAAACACTTATGATCCGCAGATGACATTGTATGATATTTTTAAATTAGGAACTTTTTGCCCTTTTCACTCTTTTTAACTTCTATAATACATTATTTTGGGCTATTCTAAATGGGATTATCTTATTCCTAGGGATCCTAACCTCTCATTCACTCATAACACATCCAATTAGAAATTCTCACTTTAAGAGCTAGTGTTCCAAATCTTCAAGTCTCCATTGAAAAGAATAAAGCCAAGGCTTCTACTTAGATATGTAGGAATTTTATCAATGGCTATCCCTTCACCCATTGGGTTCCAAGAAAATCATAATTCTCCAAATTCTAAGATTCTTCATGATTTCTTATGAATTTTAGATATTCTTCAAATATTATCTCTAATTGCATGATTTCAACTATAATTCTATGTTTTCAATGATAATATTATGAATCCATAGTATACAAGTATTTTCATGATCTAGAATTTATGTAATTTAAGAATTAAGCATGTTTTAAATCATCAAAATTTCATGAATTTAAATATTTTATGATAAAGTATATTTTGGTATTTATCAAAATCATAATATATGATGCTTTCAGATAAAGTATCTTCAATTGTTATCGATTTAAAATCATAATTTACGAGCTACTTTATGTGCTGCAAATGTATGACACTATTGATGCTCAAAATAATGAATTATTGCAAGCTCCTAAGTGTATTTATGTAGATATAATATATTTTGTTAAGTGTTGTAGGAAAATAAGGTATTAAAGGCATTTGAAAGAAGTTAAGCTGGAAAATGAAATATAAGCGTCTATGTGAAGCTTTATACGGATCATAAAATTGTCTTTAGAAAATGCTTTTGGAGATAAAAAGTCAAGGTAGGTTCTATGATACTCTATATGAACCGTTAAAGCCTTTACAACCCATGGTATAGTCCATGGAAAAAAATGAAAAAGATATTGAAGGCATATGTACGAGACCTTTCATAGGCCATGAAAGATTATATGATGCGTGAAGATGTTCATGAAAAGGGAGTGATGGGGTCAACTATAAAACTAAGTCATAGTTCATAGATCATGCACATTTGTACTTATTGTGAAATAGGACATAAACTAGTGCCAACATATATTTTCTACCTTGACTATAGTTAGATTTTGTGTCTACAAATAGCCCATGTTAGAGTTGTTTTGACGTTATGCAGTATTTATGTATTTTTAAAGAGGATTGCGAAGGTATACACATAAATTGTTATGTATTTTTGATAATTAGTCCATCTATAATCCTTGTTCATCCGATTGATTATTAATTAATTGTTTGATTATCATAAGGGTCTTTTGACATGTAAATCAATTTGTACCACTATTCTTATGATCATATACAACTAAACAACACAACTAAAGTTGTGGGAACTATGGAAAGGTGATGAAGTAGGTCAAGTATGAAGTAGTCATTATTTAGTGTATATGCAATATTTTTTTTGTCTTTGTTTTAATTATTTTTCAATGAATGCACATGTTAGAACTAGCTCATATTCAATACTTGCTCGAAAGAGATAGCGATTAGGAAAAGATAACAATGATAGAGCTTTGAAATTTAAACATTCATCTAATAACTTGAGCTCTAGAGGAGATAGTCACCTGAGGTAAAAAATAAGGATTAGTAATTAACAAGCTCCGAGAAAGAAAGATGATGAGTGAAATTCATCTATAGAGTATGCGAGGTGTTTATGTGGGAAAATGTCAAATTTCAAAAAAACTGATTTAGACTTTAGAAAAAATCAATTTTAATAAAATAACAGAGTCGCCACTTAATTTTATTAAGGAAAAATCAAGAAAAACCAATTAAAATAATTTTAGAAAGGCTTCAACAGAAAAAATCTTTTTAAAAATTCCAAAGAGTGAGTCCGGGTTCATATTTTTATTTCAAGAAGGTTTTTACGCACTTGAAACACCCGCTAACACGTGATTATCCAACGATTAGACTTAATTTGAATAACTATTCAAAACTTGATTTAAAGCTAAAAATACAAAATAATTTAAGTATAGTCTATTTAAGTAAATAAATAAAAAGAGACTTAGAATTTAAAAGAATTTATATTTCCCAAAACATTCAATCAAGACATCTAAGAAAACACATTTTTTTCCCAAAATTAACTAAGTGAAGAATATTTCAAGTAAAAGAGATATTTTGTCAAAATTTTACAAAGGACTCGAAAATTTAAAAGAAAACGGCATTATTATTATTATTATTTTAAAAAAAGAGAAATAGCAAGTAACCTAAATGATTAAAAATATTTAAAGGCTTATCAAAATTTTAAAGAAGGCTTGAAAATTTTAAACTCAACTACTTTTGAAAGAAATTAATAACTGACCAACTTGAAATAAAAAGTAATTCTCGAAAACAAATAAGTAAATAAAATAAATAATTTAAAAATTAACATAAATGATTTATCCTTTGGGGATTTATTTAAGTTAAAAATCAATAACAAATGTTAAAGTTAGAGTACTAGAAAAAAAAAAAGAACAAACATATGACAAAAATAAGGAAAAGAAGTTTCAAATTTGGGTCAGACAGGCCCAATCTTGAATTTATCTTAATGCTACTAATAATGTTGCATCACTTGGGCATTGTCTGGCCCAAAACCCTGCTGAAATAGTGTTACCGCATTTGGGCTTCTAGCCATTTCGCCCCTGTATAAACTGGTTGTATATCCATTGTATATCCGTGTATACAACCAATTCTGGCTCCCAAAACCATTAAAATAACTTCCTTCAACCGGTGTTTCAGCTTTCCTCCAACCTACTTGGGCTTTCAAGGCCCCGAGAAATGCAAGGTGGGAGCATCGAAAGACTCAGACAAATGCGTAAAAAAAAAAAAAAAGAAAGTAGATCAGGGATACGAAAATTATTTAAATGCACAATCCAATAACTTGAAACCAAAAATCAAAATATCAGCCCTTTCATTGAAACTAAAAATAATAATATAAAACTCATGAACTTGCAACTCAAAACAAACGCATAAATCCATTAACTTGAGATCGAGAGTCAACATACAACCCATATTTTCGAAAACTAAAATCAACCTATGAAACTCAATAACTTGAAAGTAAAACAAATATGTAAAATCTCTTAATTTGAAACTAAGAATTCACATGTAACCCATATTTTGAAACTAAAAGTCATCCCACGAACTTAATAGCATGAAACTAAAAACAAATATGTAAAATTCATTAGTCTTTAAACTAACAATCAATATATAACTCATATTTTCGAAACTAAAAACCAACACATGAGACCCATTAACTTGAAAGTAAATCAAATATGTAAAATCTCTTAATTTGAAACTAAAAATCAACGCATGAACCCGTTAGTCTTGAAACTAAACATTTGCTTATTAAACGACAACAATGAACAAACTAAACAAACAACCAACAAAAAAAGGTGTGTTTCCTTCTTCATCTTTCTAGCCTCAGGTTAATGTAAAAAACATTATGCATAAACTTGCTTAAAAATGAGAAAATAGAGAATGCATCTGTAAAATTTCCTAAGTATTAATTGATCAACATTGATTAACCCCAAGACACGACAACAAACATCAATAGATATAGTGCACACAACAACACGTCTAAATCCTTCGACGACCATAATATCGACCAAAATGAAGAGACATCGATAGGTGTAGTTCATTCAAAGAGATGAAAGGCACCATTAATGAATCAAACCAACCAAAATAAAATATTAAGAAGAGTCCAATTTTGACTTCAATTTCGTCCGTCTCATTAAGGGCAAGGACGGACAATTGAAGGAGATTGTGATACTGGCTGTTGGAGAGACGAGAACGATATCAAAGGTTGTTGCGCCCCAAATTTTTCTACTTTGCTGAAGCAAACACCATTTTTGGCTTTGCTTCGTCGTTCGTGTCGTCGTTGAAAAAGTGAGAAAGAGCGTGAGGGTTTGCTTTTGAAAAAGAAAAAAAAAATGAGAAAAGGGGGCGCGTGGTGTAGGTATTGAGGGAATATAATTTAATGGATGATTTGTGGATTAAAAAAATGGGCCGGTTTTGGGGAGAATAAGCTGAAAATTGTTCAGAAATTGGACTAATTGGGTTTGACACTTGGAATTGAGGGTGACAAAATGTAATTGGAAATTTAATCAATTTAAAATCATAATCAAGGTTGATTTAGGATTAAAAAATATAGTCGAATTGAATTGGTTGATTAGATTGACCACGAGACGAATTAATATAAGTTAATTAAAGAGCTTCTTAAAATTAACGAAGTGAAATAACTAACATAATTATCAACTAATTAATTTCGAAAATAATTTATAAATTAACTAAGATAATTAAAAAAATAAAATAAAATAAAATCTTTTTTAAAATGATTTTTTTAATAAATAA
>JBCEWC010001361.1:0-41848 GCA_038996855.1 Solanum aculeatissimum
AGAAGTATGGATATATGTTGTAGTGTGTAGTGAAGTGTGCAATAGTGAAAGAGAGAGTTGAGACTAAAGAAAATATTTTAAGTCTTTAACTATATTCACTGTATACAAAAAAGAGTAATTATATGTTGAAGGAAGACGTTCTTTTTGTGGAGCTTTGGACTCTTCAACTAATTCGGAGTTGTTTCAGTCATACAACGTTGTTGGGCTGTTGTATCCTGGAGGGGACAAGTCAAGAGTATTACTGCTGGATCGGTGTAGATTATGCCGCAGTGGACTTGAATCTCCTTAAAGAAAGCGAGATATCCGCGCATCAACCTGAATGAATTTCTATTCAATTTTATCATTTTGTTTTTTCAACTATAATTATTGTTTTTGTGGTATATTACACCAACATCAACAATCCATAAGCATGCAAAATGAAGTAGCTTAGTTGATATGTCATATGTCATTATGTCATTTAGCCACAATTATTTTAGCTTGTGTATCAAATATTGCAAATAAATATTACTCGAACTTTTTGAATTGTAAGCATCCAGGATAATAGAACTTAGAAATATGTAGCAACTTGTTATACACATCTTGAGCGAAAGATAATTCGAAATAGCAAATACAAGTCAATAAGAATAGAGTGCACTAGAAATAGAGAATGGTGTAAAATCATCTACACATAAATTCAATCAAATATTTTTTGATTCACTAGAAAAATCGAGATAAGTTCTATTAAAGTACTTTCTAGCTTTTCTATTCAATGCATGAGACATAACAATATGGATCTTTTTTATTTTTGTCGTGTCAATTCATATGAAAAGAATAACTCATTAATATTTACGATCTCAAACATAAAAAAATACATATTATTATGTCACATGCATTGTAAATATTAAAATATTTTAATAGAAATAGTTATCAAAGACAAAATTGATAGAGAAAAAAGGACCTATTAAAATGGTAAGAAAGTTTGAACATTTGAGAAAAAAAGTTCAAAATTTCAACTCATTGAAGTCAAAGAATGAGTCTTTTGGTAGAAAGTTTATCCCTTTATTTGTTAAAATTTACGCAGTTGAATTTGATTTTAATTGGATATCTTTTTTTATCTCAATCTTCTTACTGGATTTCATAAAGCAGTCATGATTGTTAAAACTCAAGAAATATATATAGAGAAAATTCAATATTGAAAGAAAAGATTTTTAAACTACTAAAAAAAAAGGGTGATGAAAAGGAACTATTTTTAGGCGTGGCGGGTATGAATTATTAGGTTGATTTGAGTTTTGAATTTTTAGCAATAGCCAATAAGAACGTACGTGCACGTAATAGATAAATTTAATTTCTTTTTGAAGTGGACCATTAAAAGTAAGAACAATTTAGAGTCATCAACGTCAAGATATTATGGAGTGAAAAAGTTAGCATAAGGTATTTTTATACCAAATTCGAATATTTTAGATCATTTTTCAAATTAACAATGATAAAAATCTAAATCTACAGATTCAAATTTTAAAAAGTGATGAGTTATTCAAATTAAAAATTTAAATTAACAAATTCAAGTAATCTAAATTTGACATAAGTTTATAAAATTAACTACAATTGCATTAATTGGCTAACAATATTCAATAAATCTTATAACAAGAAGAGAATCTGAATTTCTAACCTCTTGTTTGGATGGTTGTTACCCGTTGTATTGTAATGTATTGTTAGTTTAATCTAATATTTTTTTGATTGTTACTTAAATTTCAATGTATCATATCGTTTAAATCCATTGTTAGGTAACAACGAAAAGACCCGTTTTATGTAATGATCGATTTGGTGTGGTTGCGTCGTTACTTTAATAACATCTACTCATTTTTTACTATTTGATAATTCTAATTTATCATTTAACCTACTTTTATGGTATCTACCATATATCCTATAATTTTTTAACAATACAATCTATCCAAACATTATATTCATTGAAACAATACAATACATTACAACACAATATTATACATTATAAATAATATATAGCAACCATCCAAACAAAGTGTTAAAAAATACGTCTTCCCAAGTCTAAAATAGGAAAAGCCAAGGGTCTTTTTAGAAATTCAGTACTTTTTAAATTGAAAATTATATAAAAAATGCAATATATCACAATAATATAAAATATATAAAAAATAATTAATTTTTAAAATTCTATCAATATCACATAAATTATAATAAAAAAATAATATAAATTAAAACAAAAATATTCAAAAAAAAGTAGCTTTATTTTTTTAAAAAAATAATACAGGTGCACGTGTATTTGAATGGGAGGATGAGGAAAGAGGCATAGCGTCACGTTGGTTGAGTATTGTACTGTATTCATAAAAAATAATTCACTGATGAAGCGTCTGTCGGTTGGGAAAAAAGGAAAAGTAAACAAAGGTTGAAAGAGAGAAAAGTAAAAGCATACCTTTCTTGAATCTTGACCTTTACTTGGGATACCTTTACTTACTTTTGTTCTTCTTCGTTCACTTGAAAAACTGTATTGTATTGTATATCTCCCTCCTCTGCCATGTGTGTGATTTCAGAAGAAGCCATCGGCCAGTTTGAAGCTTTAATGGAGCAAGGTATACACACACATCTTCATCTCGATGTGAACATCATCATCATTTTGCTAATTTCCCAATTCATTCATTCATTGCAGTTGATGAAGCACTCAAAACTACTTTTCAGGTTCTGCTACTTTCTTCTTCTACTGTCATGTATTATTGGAATTCTTCATTCATCGGATTCGCCGTCTACCATTTTTCTTGTCCTTTCCATTTATGTTGACCCCGATTTAGTGACAACCTTAAATCAATAAGAGAGAGTTGTTTTAGAAAGCAAGTAGAGTGAAGTAAAGAACAATCATTTCAAGAGTACTCATCCTATCTCTAATTATAATTGTTAAATTGGTTCTGGGATGTTACCTATGAAAAGTAAAATGAATGAAGAATTTCAATGGTGACATGTTTGCACACTTCCTTGTATTTTCTTCACACGGCCTAACTAATTTCTGCTGTAACATTTACATTTGGTTTTGGGGAAAGGACTAAAGTGAAAGAAACAACTAAGAAAGTTTATTAGTGTTATATGCTCACTCATTGGATAAAAGTTTGATTTTTTTTAATATTCTTATATCCTATTTGGTGAAAGCAATGAATTCTCTTTGCAAAATTGATCTTCTGAGAGCATTAACTCGAGTTTCTAGACTAGACGATTCTGAATATTGCATTGGCGGAGTATTAGTAACTAAATTAGTCTCTAGAGAATTTATAATATCCAAATAGAATGTTATAAGATGTTTCACATTGGGACTTTTTGTGATTGTAAATTTCCTGAAGCATGGTTGTCCAGGCAAAGAACTGTAGATGGGTGCGACAATAGCTGTCATTGCCTGTGACTATTCTCAGCTATGTTGCTCGGTACTCTCCAAAAATGTCGCTGCAACCGTGTTGGATCCTCCAAAAATAGTGTATTTTTGAAGGATCCACCACAGGTGCAGCAACATTTTTGGAGAGTACCGAGCAACTTAAATTCTTAGTTCAGTTGAAACTTACTGATAGAATCAATTGAAACTAGATTGGTCATTCATTTCAAGTGTGGATCTATGCCAGACTGTGTGTTATAATGAATGGTTCATTAAATGATCTTTTCCTCTACTTTGCAGAATGTTCATCAAGGCTGTCCAAGAGACACATATCTGCGGTTTCTAACAGCGAGAGAGGGAAATGTTGCAAATGCCCATAAAATGGTCAAAACCTATATTTAACATTTAAATTTTCTTGCCTTCCATGTGTGGGCTAGTAAAAGATCAGGGGTATCTGATACTTCCTTTTTCCAAATGTTGCAGTTGGTTGATTCTTTGACATGGAGGGTCCAAAATGAGATAGACGATATTTTAGCGGTGAGTATTATCGAAGTTTGTTCTATTATAACAATCAGTTTTAGCAGTTTCTCTCTATATCAATTGTGGTCTTTACTTTTTATAGGAGCTTAGAGCCTAACACTGTGGCTATGATAAATTTTGTTTGGTAAGATTTTTTGCTCTAAAAAAATAAAATAAAATTGGCAAACCTTAGAAGACTTTAGATGTGGGTTTTATGGTGGTATAAACCAGTAGAAATCTTTTCACGAGATTGCTGTCTGTTCCTAAAGGAAATCGTGCTTCCTGAGTTTTCCTTAAGAGTGTGCACATGCACTTGGACTGGTTGTACTTGTACTGTGTACATTCTTTTACAAAAGAATTATTTTATCAACAATATACCAATTTAATCCCACAAGTGTGGTTTGGAGACGGGAGAGTGTAACCTAACCTTAACCCTACCTCAAGGAGGTAAAGAGGTTGTTTCCAATAGACCCTCGGCTCAGGTAATAAATTGTATTTTATCCTAGTATATTCTTACTATAGTTGAACTTGAATGTATCTTGGCTACTTTGCAAATTACTATCTAACGTTGATTCGTTTGTAATTGTTATCTCAGAAACCTATCATTCCTACTGAACTTTACAGAGCAATTCGTGATTCTCAACTCATAGGGATGCCAGGTTACACAAGAGAGGTACCTATTCATGAAATAATGTCATGACACACATTATAGCTATCTTTTTCTATTGATGCTCCTATGGACTTCTTATAACTATTAGAGAACTACATTTCCCTCTCTTTTCAGGGCCTTCCAGTATTTGCTTTTGGTGCAGGACTCAGCACATATGACAAAGCATCTGTAAGGGTCGTTAAGATTCTTATCTTCCCTCAAGGCTATAAGATTTCATGTGCATTTACCTATTCAAGAACTTGTTATCAAGTAATGGATGTTTGATTTGTGGATAATGGAGGTCTACTGATTGGATTAGTTTCAGAGTCAAAAAACAAGAATTCCGTATCATGATGGATGCTTTTTTTGTCAAGTCCAATAGCAATACATTTTTGCAAACAGCTTGCATATAATAGATATGAAACTGCTAAACCTGTTATTATTTCATATTTAATTAGTATTTGAACAATTTTCCTTTACTTTGGTTCTACTTATCAGAGGTTAGAGATAAAACATAGAGACGGGAAAGTAAAATTGCAAATAGAAGGCCTTTTATATGCATCAATTAGTAGTAGTAATTGTAGACTTTGATCTTTCAATCATACCCCTGGTATGTCTGTAGTATTCGGTGTAACTGACTGTTACCTCATGAACATGCACTGGAAACTTCTGCTTAATATGCCCCCTGTTATACATTTTTCCTTGGCTTTGGTCATTTAGTTCTCAGCATTTTTCCTTATTTGCTTCATCCCCAGGGAGGGAAGTTTGAGTGATTGAACTCTTCCATTTTCCTTGTTTTAATTATTGCTTTCATATTTTAATTATTGTTCTGCTAATATAAATAGTAACTTGAGTTCTTCATCTCAGGTCCATTATTATGTGCAATCACACATTCAGATTAATGAATATCGCGATCGCGTGATTCTGGTAAAAAGGGTTCATAAATCACTTTCCTTTACGTATATGTGTGCATGCTTTAATCCCTTACATTTTACTAAGATGGTTCATCTGTCGCAGCCTGCTGCAACTAAGAAGTATGGGAAACATATCAGCAAATCTCTCAAGGTTTTAGATATGACCGGCTTGAAACTTTCAGCTCTAAACCAAATAAAGGTATATACCGTCAAGAGTTCTAATCTCGTTTAGTAGGGTTCTTTCAAAATATGATGTAATAGACTTTGGGTCTAACTCAATCCCATAAACTAGCTCATGAGGGAGGCTTGCCCAAAATCATATTAGAAACTCAACCCATTACCTCATTCAGTATGGGACTAACACTCCTCCACACACTTAGGTCCGAAAACTAGAGTGTGGATGATATAGTATGAGAGCCAACATTGAGAAACAAAACAACAGGGATCGACGAATCTGGCTTTGATAACATTTCAAGAAATAGTCTTCTGGCCTAATTCAATCCCAGAAGTAAGTTCATGATGGGGACTGTGTAAGGAGACCACACCCCATTTCGTCAACCAATATGGGACTTAACACAGTATTATTTGATTCGTTAAATTGGGGAAGATTTTGATTGTTGATGTAGAAGCCCTTAATTTTATGGAATAGTTTTTTTTCCTTTCCACTCTTCGCTTAGTGCAACGAACATGGATATCTCTTATGTAGAAGAATTTGTAATTGCGAGACTTCTGTCTATGTTTAACCATATAAACTGATGCATATCTTTATTTGAGAAATACCCTGGAACTGTTGGAATATTTGGAGAAAAATATACTAACTGAATGTTTTTGCTATCATTCAGCTATTGACTATAATTTCCTCCATCGATGACCTAAATTACCCGGAGAAGGTAGTTGCATACTACATTGTGAATGCTCCCTATATCTTTTCAGCTTGTTGGAAGGTTTGTCTCTTATTTATACAAGTCTCTCTCCTTTTCCTTTTTGTTACTCTTTTATCAATTGTGAATGACAATTTACTAATTTGTTGTAACATATGAATTCATTAGGTAGTCAAACCTCTTCTGCAGGAGAGAACCAGAAAAAAGGTTCAAGTTTTATCAGGTTGTGGACAGGATGATCTATTGAAGGTAGCAGTTCTTCTACAATTGTTTTGTTGTCATTTTCTTTATCTTCTATGAGGATGTAGTAACTTTTTGATTATAAATATGTGTGGAGAACTAAAAAAGAGCACAATTTATTTAGGCTTCCATGTTACTAGAAAATGTTATGCCATTCAAACACTGGTTTACAGAAACAAGCGATGCTTGTAACTTGTAACTAGGGAAAATGCCGCCTCTGTCACATGCTAAATAATTACCTCTATGGTAACTGCCTGATAGTCTCATGATTATGAGTGTGCCACTTGGATAAACAACTTCTGGCCTCACTGATCTGTCGGGAAAATTATTAATATTTTGTGTTATTCATTTGAAGAATTGTTGAGAGATCTAACCCTGTCTGGTCTGTTAACTATTGTAGATCATGGACTATTCGTCACTGCCCCATTTTTGTCGGAGAGAAGGTTCTGGATCTTCCAGATACTCAGGCAGCTCGAATGAAAATTGTTATTCCTTGGATCATCCGTTCCACCAGCAACTTTATGATCACATAAAGCAGCAGGCATTGCTTCGTAGACCTGTTCGGCCTGTTAAACAGGGCTCTGTCCATGTGGATTTTCCTGATGCTGTCACCGAGGGGACTGAATTTGTTCAGACGTTGGCATCAGAATTTCAAAAGTTTGGAAAGCAAAATGGGCTTGCTCAATCACTGGATGACCTTAATATCAATGATCATCGAGCATAGAAAGTTGAGGTCCAATAACATTCTATAATAAGAGTTGGGTCTTTATGTACTTTACCGGCTGACAATTCTGGATCCTCATGGAAGTATAATATTAATAGCTCGAGCAGTATAGCAGAGGTCCTCCTCCTAATTAGAAAGCCTCACTCAAATTTTATATGTTATAGTTGCGCGAGGTGCATTTTCAATATAACTTACCAAGTATATTTAGGGGATACACGGTTGACATTTATTATTGTTATGTTAGATGTACATAGAGGTATATGTTGCTCGAGCTCTTATTAGTGTATTAATAATGCTTTTTATCCATCACTGATGCTGACCCTTTAATGTATCGACACTATGATATAAAATAATGTCCAGCATAATCCTGAAAGCTGGTTTGAGGAGATGTTTTTTTGTTTTCTTGTTTGGTAATATGCAGCAGTTTTTCTTTGGTAGAATAATGGGAATTACATAGTGTAGCTATATACATCATACTCTACTAATTAATGAAGTAAAAAAGAGCTTTAAAGACATTTTATACATAGTGCAAACATTGGTGAAAGCAACAGAAATGCAGATGGCATAAGACAGCATAAAACAGGAAAAGAAAGAACAAACTTCCCAGCAATCACTTGGTGCTCCTTTTGTCATATTTATTAAAGATTAGAGTTGTTTATAAAATAAAGAATTATCATATGGATGATCACAAAACTCCGTTTCTTCTTTTGCTCCTAGAAGAATCTCCAACTTCGTTTTCTTGATGCTTTTTTTCGCAATTGTCCCTCAACCGCCTTTTTAGCTGCCTCAGCCATCTCTTTCGCCTTCAAAGCTTCCTTGATTGCAGCTTCCATGTCCTGCTTCTCTTTCAGGCCTGCCTCCACTTTCATGAGAAGTTTCTTTTCATTGGCAGTGATGTGTTCTACTTGAGCCATGGCAGCTGCAACTTTTGTGTCAGCCTCATTTCTGATTTCTTCGACTTTTTTGCTAAAAGCTTCATATTTCTCAACAGCCAATTTGATCTTTCCATCCTCTGTTATGTGAATCTGATCATTTGCGAGTGTCTCTGCAGCTTTCGCCTCTTCAACCTCTTTTAGTGCAAGTTTCAGTCTTTCCTCAGCTTCCTTGGCTGCAGCTCGAGTTGTGACAGCTTCTTGTCTGAGTGATTCCACCTTCTTTTTCATCTCCTCTGCCTCCTTTAGAAACTGAATAGCCTCACAAGTTAACTGTTGAATTGCATCTCCATTTGGCTTGCTGTTATCAAGATCTAACCGTAAGTTCTCAACAAGGGCTTCTGCTTCATCTGCCTTATCTTTAAGTTGAGAGTTACGGCCCTTTAACATATCTAATTCTGCTTGAAGGGAGTCCACCATGCTTCTTAACGACCTTTCTTCAGCCACAATATCTTGAAATGTGTTTTTAGTAAGTCGAAGCTGTGAAGTTGCTTTGGTAAAAGCATCCAGATCGGAGGCACGTACATTGAGTTTTTCTTGTAAGACTTGAATCCCCTTATTAGTTTCCTGTAGATGTGAGTGGAATATCGCGTCTTCCTTAGCTTTTCTAAGAGATTGCATGGAATCTGCAATTGTAAGTTGTAGTTGTGTGGTTCGTGCATTTGCAGCTTGGGTTTCCTGAAGAGCTGCTTGCTTTGATTTGTATAATGTTTGGAGTTGGCTTGTGAGCTCTTGCAAAGTGGTCTTGGCATTTTGAAGCTCACGGAGAGCATGTCCTTTTGTAGTCTCAGTGCTTCTTATCTGTTGTTTGAAGCTGTCAACTTCTCTGAGGGCCAAATTAAGCTGACTCTCCTTCTCCTGCACCAGCTATATATACACACATATTAATCAAGTCGAAGTGAATATTGAACTGTTCTTACAAACATACCTCTTCAGCAGTTTTTGATTTCTTAAATGTGCTGATAGGCTTATTAGCCTTTTTTGGGGAGCAACCAGAAGTAGCAGCAGTGCTAGTTTCGCCAAACAAAGTAACAGCAGCCTTGACAGATTGAAAAGGTGATCTAGTGTCAATCTCTCCCACCTCATGATGATTTGTAGGGGAACCACCTATGCTTCGAGTTACTATTATTCTTGGAGAACCCGATGGACTATTCGTTGGAGAAGATGTGTATCTTGGAGAACCCCCATTTTGCTTACGGTTTCTCAACATTATGTTATATTTATCCTGCCCGCTGATAGCTTGTATTACTAATTAACGTTTTATCATATGTATCTCAATGATATCAAGATGTCTTTGTGTTTGTTACTTATATATGGAAGGTAAATATATATAGTATGTTCGTAAAAACTCAAAGCTGCATCTTCTTTCCCCTGGAAGCAAATGATAAAGAATAAATAGATACTCAGGGGTGGAAGGTAAATATATATAGTATGTTGTAAAAACTCAAAGCTGCATCTTCTTTCCCCTGGAAGCAAATGATAAAGAATAAATAGATACTCAGGGGTAAGAAAAAGAAAATCACAAAAGTCAGAGATGGTTAGGAGGAAGGAGCAGGTTCATATATCTAAAAGGTTTTTTTTATTGCATCATGCAATGCAATGGCACAATAGGCGAGGTTTTTTTTTTCTTAATTTTTTTTTTAATTCTTTGTGAAGTTGTTCCTTTCCAAGAGTGGTGTTTGCGGAATAAGTGCAAAAACCATACAAATGGTTGTTGAGGGAGGAATGGCCGCAATAAAGACAGATGTGAGGTTCAAGATATATTTTTTCTTTTAAGATGGTATGAATTTTGGAAGATACATTAAATCCAAGTCAAATATTTAGAAACAAAAAATATCCTTAAATTAAGCAATTCACGTAGAATACACATCAATCCCAACATTATTATTTGCATCATAAACGATGTTCGTCTCAATTTGAACAAATAAAAAGATTGCAACAATAACTTGCCTAATTCTTTTTTGAAATTATTTAAAATAATACTTCATTAATTTTTAATCTTTTGTTTGATTTTGGTTGATACCAAATTTTAAAAAGTATAGAAGACTTTTGAGTTTTATGGTCTTAAACTAGCAATATATAACAAAATGTCTTTTAATCTTGTGGTTTTAAACTTATCATGTGGAAAGTTAAATTTAAAACTTGATACAAAAGAAAGAAATATTCTTTAATGTTTCGAAACGAATTAAAAAAAAAGGACAAATAAATTGAAAGATGCAATATAATTCAAAAAAAAAAAAAAAAAAAATTTCTTTTGTCCCAATTTATGTGGTACTTTTCGAATTTCTGAGATTTAAATAAGTCTACCTTTGAGAGTAATTTTTTCATATATCTTTTAAATATTTTGAATTGTTAATTATTGTGACTTACAGAGTTATAATACTTTCCACGTAGTTTACAAATGTATAAGTTTCATTTCAAAAAATTTGAAGATTCCATGCACAAATTTTTGGTCAAACTTAAATTATTTGACTCTCGAAAAATGAAAAATACCACATAAATTGAGATAGAATATAATAAGGAAAAAGACATAAATTTCCCCTTAAACTTGTCACAAAAAGTCAATTACATGCTTAAACTATCACAACGATCTATTTACACACATTTACCGCTTAAACTATCACAACGACCTATTTACGCACCTTTACTACTTAAAAGTGAATATATATATTTTCCCTCCTAAAATTGATGTGACAAAAAAAATAAAATAAATACGTGTGTCAGAAAAGTGAAAGTTAAAAAGAAATAAAAAATTCCTCAGAAGATTCCCAATTTAGCAAATCGACCGATTTTCTTTTAAATCTTAGAGTGTTGGGTTTCAACTTATAAATTGGGCTTTTAAATTTGAGTCTGATTCAATGGGTTTTTTGGAGATTTTCATAATTTTAATATTCAGAGTTTTTTTCAAAATAGAAATAAATTTCGATTTTTCTGATAAAATTGAATAAAATAAAAATGGATGAGGAAAAGAAGTTTGTTTTGGTGTTTGCCAGTGATTGATTTGGGTTTTTGGGTGATTGTTTTGTGATGGTTTAGGTGGTTGTTTGGTGGCTACTGATTCACCTAAAAAGAAGAGGAAATGGCATCGTGGAGGTGGATTATGGGAGTGATGGGTTTGTTATTCTTCCCCGGAGAAGACGAAAAGAATTGTGTTATATATTCATAATGATTTTTCCAGTGAAATTAGAGATAAATTGGGTGGGATTTGGTGATGAGAAGATATGATTATTAGAGAATTTTAATAATTAATCTATACTATATTAAAAGTGTGAAGACCCTTAAAAATGTTGTTTGAACTTTTTGCCCTTCATTAAAAGACTTCTCTTTAGACAAAATCGTCTTTTCCTTCAATTATTATATTATTATTTTGAATAATATTAATTATGATAAATATAGTAAAAAAGAGAAGGTTTTTCTTATTATAGTTAAATTTTGAAGAATCTTTTTTCAACTAAAATATACTTGACAAAAAAAAGTTTGAAAAAGGAATAAAAAAGTTTTTTAAAAGTCCCCCAAAAAATAGGCAAAATAATAGTAAAAAAAGATAATAAAAAATAGGTTAAAAAAATATATAGCCAAAAAAAGTCCCAGCAAAAATTTTCTACAAAAAAGTTTCAAATATTGGTGAATTTTATTTTTTTAAAACCAAAAAAATGGGTAAAATAATAGTAAAAAAAAGTCGGAAAAAGGTTCTGAAAAAATATAGCCAAAAGAAGTCCCAAAAATAGCAAAAGTTTTCTATAGAATATAGCCAAAAAAAAGTCTCCGTAAAAGTTTTCTACAAAAAAGTTCCAAAATATTGGGGAATTTTATTTTTTTTTAAAACTAAAGAAAAGGCAAAATAATAATTAAAAAAAAAGGTCAGAAAAACGTCCTGAAAAAATATAGTCCAAAAATATAGTCAAAAGAAGTCCCAAAAATAACAAAAGTTTTCTATAGAAAAGCCTAAAAAATAGGCAAAAGTTTTCTACTAACATTTGATTCCTAAGTTTATGGGGCATCAATTAACTATACTTTTTATAAAATAAATTTTAATTATTTAATTATTTTTAGAAGAAAAAAAAGGTTTTAAAAAGTCCCACAAAAAAAAAGGCAAAATAATAGTAAAAAAACGTCAAAAACAAAATTGTGCTAATTAAAGCATACGATTCTTATTAATCTTTAAATAAATTCTTTACTTATTATTTTGTAATTTATTCAGATTTAGTCTCCTGTCTATATATAGTTATTTTATATTTATTTGATAATAATGATAGAAGAACGGGGATTTTCAATATCAAAACTTCTTTTGTCTACAAGAACGAAAATTCTACTTCATCTTGAAGTTCTAATCTCTTGAACCGTGAAAAATTAAGAAATTATAAAATTCATATGGTAAAACAAAATATGATAAAAAGGTACTATATTTGAAAAATTAATAAGAATGTTTTTTTTCTTTTTGATTCTTTGTATTTGTAATATCACCTTTAAAAATAGATTTTATAGAATGACTATTCTTTTTCTTCTTATTCAAAGATGAAACATGCATGTAGTATTAGATTAATGGTAATATAAATTATAATATACTTATTAGTATGGATTACACGCGCAAAGTGCATACCGAGAAGCTAGTATATATATATATATATATAAATTGAAAAATTAGAACTGTAAAAGGAAGAAAGAAATACATCAAATAAATTTAAGCAAATCTTTGATTTATACCTTTTTCTATGGAGGAAAAAATAATGTAAAAGATCTTGTATTTGGTATGAAACATCGGAATACCCTTCACTTAACTGAAAATCAATATACTGATGAAGCAAGTTCGCTTTCATTTTGGTTCAATTTCTTTCAAAACACATAAAATATATTAGTGACACGCATTTTTATGAAATAAGAGATAAATCGCATTCAACGAGTTCCTTTTATAAAGAAAAATATAAATTGTATTCTTCTGGTGTGTTTTATGAATAAAAGTGTAAAATAAATTATTTTTGGGCAAGTTCGCGTCACATACTCTTTTGGATAAGTAACTTTGCCCGGACAATTTGTCTTTTAATCTGATTGACTTAAAATTCAATCAAGACCACTTTCCTACATGATTTTTCACCCTGATCGATATTTAAGCTTTTGATTAACCGAAAAAGTTAGAAATGAGACGTTATACGAGCAATCTTTTATCTAGGGTACTTTGAAAACTGTCGGGATATAACAAATCCTTTTTTACCAAAGGAGGGAAATATTTATGCATCTACTATATTGTATTAAAAGAAATTAAATACAAGTATAAAGAGGTTTGATATTTTTGTCATTTCATTAGATTTATTTATATTATACCTATATTTCTATTTCAAACTATAAATATACTCTATTAGTCTGAATTTACTATCTTCATATTGGATTTGACATGTTTTTAAAAAAGCAATAAATGAAATGATTTTTTCAATCATATCACTCATAACTTTATAAGTGATGATCTCACTCATTGAAAAAATAAATTTAAAATACAATAAAAATAAATTAGATACAAAATAATAAATTATTTATTATTTAATAAATTGGATAAGTATTAAAGGTGAACACCTAATTTTAATAGGAAAAAGGATTAAAATTGTCCTTGTACTATCAGAAAAGATAAAAAATATTCTTTTTTTATATTTTCGTTTATTTATGCTCTTATACTATTAGAAATAGATCAAAAATGTTCTGATACCTACGAAAAAGAATCAAAAATTAATATCATAGGTCTTTATGATTCTATTTTTTTTTCAAATTTTATACATTGTAAAAGTTTAATATATCGAGCTATCATTTACTTAAACAATTAAAAAATAATTAATTATCTTTATCCCAACAATCAAACGATTCCTTAATTTATAAAGCAACAAATCACAGCTAACTAAACATTTTTCCTTAAAAAAAGGCGGGGTGGAGGGGAAGTCAAGTGTCTAAGAGGAATTGTGTCATAATTTTGGAGTTTTAAAAAAGAAAAAAAAATAGAAAATAAATAAATGAAAGAAAAAAATGGAAATTCATTTAATTATTCTATAGGACTAGGATGACTTTTTGGTATACGTACACTTAAATCAAATCAATTAATTTAATTTTATTATGTTAAAAATGAAAATGGTATATAAAAGAAATAGATCATGTGATAAATACTTCCACCTTTAATATTATATTCTCTGTGTCCTATTTTGTGTGATATTCTTTGATTTTGCATGGTGTTTAAGAAAAAAGGAAAATTTTAATCATTCTTAGATATTCCTGTGACTGAGAATCATTTCATTAAGGATTATAAAAAAAAATTAAAATTAAATTATTTTCAATTAGAATAAGTTGACATTTGTTTTAACAGATGAAAAAAAAGGTGTCAGATAAAATGAAACAAATGAAATATAATTATCGGTTCGAGTCATCAAAGGACAAAATAAGTAGAAGTTTCACTGAATCATTTAAGTACATAAAAGATACGCCATATTTATTGATTTGATGTATATATCGAATACGAGTAAATAATTTTGGAATCTTTCATTGCATACGAAGCCAATCTTAACTCGAAAAAAATCTAATAATTTTGGCTTGCATTCAAATTTATATTTGAAAAATTATTAATATACTCTCTTCATTCATTTTTAGATGACAAAATTTGATTTGACACACATATTAAAAAAATAATTATTGATATAGTAAGTATACTATTTTATCCTTATTAACTGATAAGATTCCATACGTATTTACTCATTAACTCAATGACAATAAATTGAGGATCTAACAGAAATTTCTTTTTATCCTACGTTGATTTGTCACAAATAATAAGTTAAAATGAAAATCAAATTAAAAAAATTCAACAACTAAAAATAAAAAGAATATAAAATATTATATTTTGAATCAAATAAAAAAAATTATAATACAAGACATATTAAATTAAAAATTCTGACTCCGCATCTTTGCGTTTCCCCAAATGCTTTATTATTAATAAGTTTCTCACTAAAGGGTCCACATGTTTCTTTTTCTAACTCTTTAAATACCCCCATACTTTGATTACTCTCATTTCTATATCTCATTTCTCTAAATTCCTAAAAATCTTAACAACCTCTCAATTTAAACATCTTAAAAAACCAAATTGAGATTAAAGTAACAAGAAAAATAAATTAAATAATGGTAAGTTCCTATTTCTTTCCCTTTATTTATTTATTTACTTTTTTGGTTGATTTCTTTTTTCTATATTTTCATCAACTTTGTTTTATATATCAGAGTGAATTAAGCACTTGGAATGGCTATGTTGATTGGAAAAATAGACCTGCAATTAATAACAAACATGGTGGATTACTTGCTGCCTCCTTCGTCTTAGGTAAAGTTATTGTCATGTGATCACGATATCAGACTCTGTTTTCTTCTTGCATGTGAAATTTTAGAGATTTTGAATATATTTTGTGACCAAATAACAGTTGTGGAGGTGTTGGAGAATTTGGCATATTTGGCAAATGCAAGCAACTTGGTTCTGTATATGTCTAAGTACATGCAACTTTCACCATCAAAATCAGCAAATTCTGTCACTAATTTTATGGGCACAGCATTTTTACTGGCACTTGTTGGTGGATTCTTATCTGATGCCTTCTGTACAACTTATTACATATATATCATCAGTGCACTCATTGAATTTCTGGTAAATTTTCTTTTACCTTTTTCCTTTTTCTCATTTATTTTTCGCTCGATATTTGATATCAATATCAGAGTCCGACTGCATTGGAGTTAGCAATAGTTGACTTCACCTTGAATCCGACACCTCCAATTAAAAACGAAAGAAATATTTATTATTTCACCACGCTGATATTTTTATTTTATAATTAAATGTAATTTAATTTTTAAATTTTTATTTTACTTTTTTACTGAATAGCAGGCACGTGGATTTTAATTGTTTGAGACATAAAATGAGCAGAAATTATGGCAAATGTAGCCAATATTGAATGAAAACAAAGTTGGGAAATGTGACCAAAGCCAGTAACGTAGCCACATTTTTTATGCACTTTTTTTAATAAAATAAAATAATTATTATGAATTTTATTTTTTCTTCTATTAATAAAAAGAAAGTTCAAAATTATGTGACAAAAAATTAAATTTGGA
This sequence comes from Solanum aculeatissimum, assembly GCA_038996855.1. Classification (NCBI taxonomy): domain Eukaryota; kingdom Viridiplantae; phylum Streptophyta; class Magnoliopsida; order Solanales; family Solanaceae; genus Solanum; species Solanum aculeatissimum. Next base: position 16,330 of record JBCEWC010001361.1, read on the forward strand.
GAGTCAATTAATTTTTTAATTATGATTTTAGATATTTTAAATAGTTGATTGTGATTAATAGTACCTTTTACGTCCTTTGGTATCAATTTATGTGGTACTAATCGGATTTTTTTGTGTTTTCTATATTTTTAATTATTAATTATGATTATTTATAATGTTTTAATATCTTTTTATGTCATTTTTAAATAATATATGTTACTTCTTGTGTTTCAATTTACGTAACACTGAATAAAATTTTAATGGTTAATCAAATTTTCTATATGTCTTTTAACTATTTAAAATTATTATTGTAATTTATAATACTTTTTACATAACTTTTCAATATTATATGTTACTCTCTTTGTCTCAATTTCAAGATTCAACCAAACTTTTTATATATCTTCTAAATATTTTAAACCGTTAATTATTGTAACTCACAGTTTTTTTAATTTTTAAATATATAATAAATAAAATAAATAAATTAAAATAAAAAAGCTGCCTACTTCTTTTGCCACTTCTATATATACTAGTGATATTTTTACTATACAAAAATAATTTATTAAGGGTAATATTATAAAATATAATTGAAGTAGCTAAAGAAATAATTAGTAAAAATAATATAATAACGTCAAGCAGCTCAAGCGGACACGTCAATCGACAGTTGCCTGCTTAATCGAGACGTGCTTGCTATTCTCACTTATAATATAGTAGTGAAAAAATAATTTATTAAGGATAATATTATAAAGCATAGTTAAAGTAACTAAAAAAATAATTAATAGAAATAATATAGTAAATTCAAGCAGCTCAAGCAGACACGTCAATCGGCAGTTGTCTGCTTAAGCAAGCAGCTAAAGCTAAGACGTGTCTGCTTATCCACTATTTATATAAAATCTAATTTATCATTTTGCATATATTTTATCATAATTTTAATATTTACACGATTTAAATAATTAATTTAGGTAATATAGTATAATCATAATTAAAATAACTGAAAAAATAATTTATTTGAGGGTAATATTATAAAATATAATTGAAGCAACTAAAAAAATAATTAATAGAAATAATATAATAAAATTAACTAGCTCAAGTAGACACATCAATTGACAATTATCTACTTAATCAAGTAGTTGAAGCACATACGTCGACAGACACGTGCCTCGCTAGTAGATATAGAGAAGAATGTGTAGTACTTTGACAAAAACAAAAGGAGGGGAAAAGAAGTCAAATTACTTTCGAAGTAAAAAATAATAATGTTTTTTCACTGTTAATTTTTTGCACTTTCATAATTCTACGTTTCCAATTTTCAATTAATTAAAAATTAAATATACTAAATCAAATATACAACTGCAACAACATATTACGCGGGTATAATGACCACTAAAAGTTAGTTGAGATGGATGGAATTTCTCTATTTTGAATTCAAAATGTCTTAACGAGTCATGTACTGTTTTCCTTTCTAATAAATTTAGGGGAATTTTCATAAATAGTCTAAGATTGAAATTTAATATGGTCAAATAACTATGTTTTACATAATTACACGGCATAACCTCGGGTATGTGACCTAGAGGGAAGGAGAGAGGCAAGCGAGACCGAGAGAGGGAAGGGAGGGGGCGAATTGTATGTGTATATTTGTCAAATAATTGAATATGTATAACTAATATACATATGTATTTGTATATTTGACAAGCGAGATTGGTAGAGGGAGGAGAGAGGCTAGCGAGATCGAGAGAGGGAGGAGAGAGGGGAGAGTGAGAGGGCAAAGATTGGAGAGAGGTGAATTGTATATGCATATCTGTCAAATTGACTATGTATATCTGTCAAAATAATTGTATATATGCAGCTGATATACATATGTAATTGTATATCTGGCAAGAAACTGCAGAGAGAGAGGCGAGAGAAAGGAAGAGAGGAAAGAGAAAATAACAACAAAACCCTAACTATAACTATAAATTGTAATTTTTTCAAACTATAATTATATAATGTAAATACATATCATAAATTCATCTAGTTACGTTAAATTTTATAAATACGAATTTAGATTATTCGGAACTCTAGACCCTAAACAATGTTTGAGAAACCAAGAATGACTATGTCCTAGTCATCACTCATTATATAGTACTTAGTTCTATTTATTTTTAGGGAAAGTCATCCTAAAGATAGTAATGATAATTAGAGTTAAAATTGCAACAAGGCCATGCAACTTGCTTGCAAATTGATGCAAGTTGACAATTAGTTTGACAAAAGATACTTGGGAATTGGTTGCTTTTCTTCTTTTTATCTTCTCTTGTCGGCTTCTTTTCTCTCCCCGGGGCAGAGTCAGTTCCTCCGAATCTTCTTCAACGAAAAATTATATTATTTTTATAGTGTTAAAATTATTTTTTTTATGTATATATCGTCGATATCGAATCCCTTTCAACTAGTTTATGTATTTATTTTTTTAAATTCTGAACTCGTTAATTAAAATTCTGACTCTGTCCTCGTGTCCACCTAAACATAGTCCCATCCATCAAACTTATTAACTAAGAAAGTATGGAAAATTAATATAGACCCCATAATGGACCTTTTTCTTGGTCATTCTTATTCTTTAAAATTCCAAAAGAAATCCCATGAACCATGACTTGAAAAGAGACCACTTTGATATGATTCGATTTGTTTTTATTTTCTTAAAAATAAAATAAATTTTTGGCATCATGGATAATTAAAGTTTATAGGATGGAAAGATCTTTGTCGAATTAGAATCCATTTTTAGATAGTACAATTTATTTATTTATTTATTAAGTGGAAGATCATATTAAGAATCCAACCTTCCCCACATATATTATTCATGCAACGTATCTAGTTTTGAGTTTGCATTTTCTAGGGACCCATTACATACATAATCTTTTTTTATCATTTGGATTTTAACTACTTTTATTATTTTTCCCATACTTTACGTTTGTCACTATGTAATCTATGGTGACAATAGACCATGTATTGCCCCTAGGACTTAATTGGCCTAATTGGAAAAAGTGGGATCTTGAATGCGTATGTCATGAGTTTAAACCGGACTGTATAAAAAATTTATACTTAAGTGGAAAATGTGGCAAATAAGATATATTATTCGTTGAATTTCAAATCGCGTGAATTATCAAGGTACTTCCTTCATTTATCTTTACTTGACATATGGATTAAGAAATAGTAAATATTAGGGATAATTTTATCAAATTATCCTTTGAATATAACAATGTATTGAAAAATGTAATAGGAAAATGACCATAATTAACGACAAAGGTAAATAAGGAACTAAGTATAAAATTATCTCTTAATTTCATAAACCGGACAAGTAGTGTTGGACATCCTAAAATAGTATAGGGGCCAAGTAATAAAGATGAACGGAGGGAGTATAAATTATTGGAAAGATATTTACCAATAGGCAACTTTTCCTTATTGGATCAAGATATATCATATATGAAAGGTGAGGAAGGTGAAGATAAAAACTCTATATAATATATACTCCTTTCATCCCAATTTATTTGTTATGTATACTAAAAATAATTGTCAATTTAGATAATCAAGAGAGAATTAATCATTTTTTTCAACTTTGTCCTTGGTATTAATTACTCTAGAATTAAGAGACACATATATAGATAAAAATTTAATTATTTATAAGGGGTATATTAGTCAAATAACACTCCTAATTATTTTTTTCTTAAAAGTTGTGTCGACTCTTAACATAACAAATAAATTGAGATGAAGGGAATAATTTATTAAGCTATTTTTATTTATTAGATAGTATTTGAGAGTTGAGCATTATTAACATTAGAAATAATTTTTTAATATAAAGATATAAGTGAAAATAAATATTATTTTTTATTTTAAAATTTTAAATTACTTATTTTGAAAGGAAGAAATTTTTATGAAGAATTTATGTCAAATTGCGGGCGCTTGGGGATAAGGGTTGGTTGTTGGAAATTGGAATTAGATGAGGGGGTAATTAGCAAAAAGACAAAAAACTATAAATACAAACATCTAAAAGAATTTGTTAGAAAAGAAATGTAACAATATTGTTTGTTAGCATTCAAGTTGTTAGTTCTTATTAAGAAAATAAAATATTTTTTTACAACAAATACCAACTTGACATCTCACATGTTACCATACATATGACTATATATATATTTTTTAAAATCAATTAGTGGCTCATGAGCCAATTGTGGGGTTCAATTGAATCTCATTCAGTTATTTGTCAGAAAATTATATGGAAAATTTTAAAAAAGAGCAAATATTTGACATATAATAAAGTAAAAAATAGTTAAAATAATTATAGTTTACTAAAATAACGATTTATAGCTATATATTATAGGAGAGAGGCAAGTGAGTCGAGAGAGGGTTAAGAGAGGCGAATTGTATATGTATTTTTATCAAATTGTCTGTGTATATCTGTTAAATAATTACATATGTGTAACTGATATACATATATATTTATATATTTGTGCGAGATTGGGAGAGGGATGAGAGAGGAGAGTGAGATCGAGAGAGGGAGGAGAGAGGGTAGAGAGTGGAGAGAGGTGAACTGTATATGTATATATCTGTTGAATTGAATTTGTATATTTATCAAATAATTGTATATATATAACTGATATACATATGTATTTGTATATCTGGCAAGAGATTGGAGAGAGAGAGAGGCGCGAGAGATGAAGAGAGGGGAGAGAATAACAATAAAACCCTAACTATAACTATAAATTGTAATTTTTTCAAATTATAGTCGTATATTATCTCCTTTTTAAAAAAAAAAAATGTTGTGTGACTTTTGGCTTGGTTGTTCTTATTTTGTGTTTACATCGCCTTTTGTGTCAATAGTGGTATGGCCAATGCATGTTTTGGATTGACACTTTCCATTTTGGTGGCAATACCAATTTTGTGAACTATATGAAGTGGATTGCAAGTACAATAAATATCATAAATAATCAATCACCTAGTACAAAGTGTAGTATACTTTTTTCTTTTAACATATAAAGTCTGATTTACAAACAAATTTACAGAAAAGTTACCAAAAATTAAATAGAGTAGTATTTGGATTTTAAAAAGAGTTTTAATTTTTATTATGACAGATTATTTTATCTAGAAATCATGAACATCCAAAATAGGTATTAGAAAAGGTCACTACAACAATATACGAATGTAATCCCACAGAATAAGGTATAAGGTATAGGGTGGATAAAGTGTACATAGGCAGATAGATTATTTCCGATAGACTCTTGGCTCCAAAAAAAAAAGAAGAAGAGAAAAAGGGTCCAAAGCATAGTAGATAAATACTATAGATAATCTGACAAATCATTTTGAATATTAGTCGCAATAGGATAAAACGATAATTGAAGCACATTAAAAATTATGACTAATAGTGCAGCTAAAAAGGTCATATTCTATGTAACAGGTGTGTGGTTTTTAGTAATGTCAATGTTATATTTAATTGACAAAAGGGAAAATAACACTATAACAAATTATTAATGCTTGATTATGCACCTATGAAAAGTAAAAATGTGCAGTAGAATAACTATTAAGGGCCACCTAGCCAATTAAATCCTAATTATCCCTTGTTTGCATGCCTTTTTTTGGTTGGTTGGGGAGTGGGGGTGTGGTGGGGGGTCATCGATGTTCGATACTTACATATATTGATTAAGTCTGACTAAAATTAAATTTTTCACGAGAAGTCTCATATTTGGGGATAAAATGGTGTCTAACAAAGGTAACTTCGTACCTCGTAGCACTTGAACCTGAGACTTCAGACTAAGGATAAATATTTCATGCGAACATATGTTTTTCAATATTAATTTTGATTATCATTTTGTATGGGTTCTAAATTAATAAATTTGTACTTATTTGAATTTTTAATACAAATACAGGGTTTGAACTAAAATTGCTAGGTTGAGCCGAACCAATTGAAGCGCTAGCTCCGCCCCTGATTAATCATACTTAGGTCTTAGCACTAATATCATTTGAAAAATAGATATCCTTCTCTTGGATATTCAAGTTGACGATTAATCGCTACCTACATCCGAGGCAGAGTTAGTGAGTCGTGCAATAGCAGACCATTTGGGGAACTTGAGTTAGCTGTCTGTGCCCGACAACATCTTGAACCCTAGCCAAGTTTGGGCCAATTCCCCCTTCTAACTACCTAAAAATGAGATTCTTGTTTAATCCGAGTTTTGCTATAAACAAAACTTCTATGCATAATTCATGCATCATTTTGCAGGGACTAGTGGTGCTCACCATACAGGCTCGTTCAGGGTCGTTGAAGCCACCAACGTGCGAACTTCAAGCAACGCCGCCAAATGTGCCTTGTGAACAAGTTCATGGTGCACAAGCTGCAATGTTGTTTATAGGGCTTTACCTAGTGGCATTGGGTGTAGGAGGTATAAAGGGATCACTCCCGCCCCACGGCGCTGAACAGTTTGATGAAGCAACCCCACAAGGAAGAAAGCAAAGATCAACTTTCTTCAATTACTTTGTGTTTTGCCTCTCCTGTGGAGCTCTCATTGCTGTCACATTTGTGGTTTGGGTGGAAGACAATAAGGGCTGGCAATGGGGATTCGGAATTTCAACGTTTGCTATATTTTTGTCGATCCCAATCTTCCTTGCTGGTTCGCCGTTCTATAGGAACAAGATACCTTCTGGAAGCCCTTTAACAACAATCAGCAAGGTATATAGTTTCATAAAGCTTCAATCTTTCATCATTAGTTTCATATTTTACGCGTTTCAAAACTATGTTGCTCAGACTCTTCGAAAATACTGCTTGTGTCTTGGTGTAGGTGCTCATCGCTTCCTTGGTAAACTCTGTTGTATCAAGAAACTCAACTAGTACTATAGTAAGTATGGCTTCAAGCCCTTCTCCTCCAATTCCAACGGGAAAGGAAGGTGGCGAAGATTCAAACAGAAAAGACGTAGGATCAATTCACACCCCATCGACAAGTCTTAGCTTCCTCAATCGAGCTATTTCAGACACACCAGCTTGTAGTGCATTAGAATGCTCAGTACAACAAGTGGAAGAAGTCAAGATTGTGATGAAAATCCTGCCGATTTTCGCTTGCACCATCATGCTCAACTGCTGCCTTGCTCAACTCTCAACATTCTCTGTCCAACAAGCAGCCTCTATGAACACAAAGGTTGGTTCTTTAAAAGTCCCACCAGCTTCACTCCCCATTTTCCCTGTCCTGTTCATCATGATCTTAGCACCAGTCTACGACCACTTCATCATCCCATTTGCTCGTAGAGTAACCAAAACAGAAATGGGCATCTCTCACCTCCAACGCATTGGTATTGGTTTATTCTTCTCCATAGTGGCAATGGCAATTGCAGCCCTGGTTGAAATCAAACGCAAAAGAGTTGTCACTGACTCAGGACTCATCGACTCTGCCAAACCATTGCCTATAACATTCTTCTGGATCGCGTTCCAGTACTTGTTTCTCGGATCAGCTGATCTTTTCACACTAGCAGGGCTACTTGAATTCTGTTTCTCAGAAGCACCAGTAAGTATGAGATCATTGTCAACATCTCTCTCGTGGGCTTCTTTAGCCATCGGATACTATCTCAGCTCAGTGATCGTGTCTATTGTCAATCGTGTAACGAGCATTTCAACGAGCAAGCCATGGCTCTCAGGTAGCAACTTGAATCACTACCATTTAGAGAGGTTCTACTGGCTAATGTGCATACTAAGTGCATTAAACTTTATGCACTACATATTTTGGGCTACAAAATACAAGTACAGATCAGTAACTCCTGGCAAGTAAACATGCATTGTTGAGCAAGTTCATTATAAAGAACTTGTAGAGTGTTTCAAGAATCGCAATTCATCAGCCAGCCCTCCTGCCTGGTGACTCAGATCATGAATTCGAACAAAAAGATTCGAAAAAGATGCAAGATAAAGCAATTTTTGTCGCTATACTTGTGTAAGGAAGTTAACAATTTATATATATATATATATATGATAAATTTCGTTTTACTTTATTTGCACAGTATAATTTTCTGTATCGAATTATATAGCTAGACTCAATAGTAAATTAGATTTTTTAAAATCAAATTAAATAGATAATGAATCATCTTTTTCATTTTTCATTTTGTTTGAAGGCTCAATCGACGAAAGAATAAATCAAAAATTACAATAATATTATAGAAAAATACAAAAAGATTTTACTGTAAAATATTCCTTACTCAAGGAAGTAAGAAATTATGACTTATTTACGTAGGATTTACCTATAATTTTTACTAAATTAGAGTAATTTTTAGGTTAAAACTCTATAAATAAATAAACTACTTCTAGTATCCACTCATTACAACCCTATAAATGGCTAGGTGCATATGTATAATGAGTAGTGACGGAGTTACTCTTTGACTAGGGGGTTCATCTGAATTTTTTTTGATGAAAAATTATAATATTTATATATAGTTAAAATTATTTTTTATCTATATATAATAGATACTGAATTCCCCCTTTAGCAAGTTCATGTATTTGCTTATATAAACATATTATATAAGAATTTGATCTCTAAGTAGATACTATGTTTTTTCTTTTCTACTCAATTTTTAGAAGAAACAACAAATTGAGAGCAGTATCAAGACATAGAAGATTCTAATTTTCTTCGAGTAGTTTCTTGCAATAGAACAAAGTCAATTCTCTTTTCATTCTTTTTTTTAGAAGAAACAATAGATTGAGAGCAGTATCAAAATTTAATAGATTAATTTTTTTCGAGTAGTTTCTTGCAATGGAACAAAATCAATTCCCTTTTCATTCTTATATTAATATTCATATCTAATAATTTACTTATAATCCTAAATAAATTATTTAAAAGTCGGTTTATTTTATTCCTTTTTTTTGGAATCTACTAGTTTTTAACACATGGCTTGTTTGGGGAAAGTATAAGAGAACAACAAAGCTTGCCCCTACAAATTCCAACATTATTCCAACCTAAATCATTTGCCCATTACCCTAAGAATGATCTTAGGCCTTATATAAAAAAAATAAAAGAATTTTAAAATTTAAATGGAGAAGGTTTATGCGGGCTGAGGCAGAACGATTTAAAAAATTTACAGGTTAAACTCAACCTGCCTCACACTCACCCCATTAGGCAACAAATTTTATCTTCTTATTTTAAAGCAACAAAATTGAAGAATAATTTTATTAATTCTATATTCTTCTAAAATTTTGTTTTAGTCTCAACATTCATATTCTATATATATCCAAAAATAAAATGTATGTTTCCTCTTTGTCAAACGTTCATGACTTCATAACCTCACCCTTGAAAGAATATATCTTTTATCTCATGAAGAAACATTTTTTTATTATTCATTCATTTATTTATATTTAAAAAATTATATTCAATGTTTGTATAAATTTAGCGTTAAAATCTTGGAACTAGAACTTGCTTGAAGATGACTATTTTGAGCATCTTATGTCTATCAACTTATATTATTCTGTTCCACATAATGTCACAAACACACCAAATAATAACCAGAAATTTGTCCACCAATTGTACATATACCAAAGAATCCTTAAGGTAAGTTGCATTTAGACATGATAGGATATATAGTGTAATGTGTACTAGATACAAATTCAGTAATTTTATTTCAAATATTATAATAAATAAAAAATAACATATTTTGAACTTGATAATCGTCGATATAACCTAAGCTAAGGCCCAAGAAGCTAGACAATAAGAAGGATGTCACCCACCAGAATCATATCGCAACCTAGCTGCCACAAGGAATATCTCCTAGGGCAACCATATGCCGGCCCACTAATAATCTGCCCTCCTCAAAACAGGGTGACAACAATTCTTTCTTTATTTTAAGAAAAAAAAATTCAAGCAATCAGTCATTCTTTCTTTCTATCGGAGACTTAGCTGCCTATGATATGGCTTAGTGTCTAACCAATCATGACAAGTAGCCCTGCACTAAGGAAGGAGTAGGAGCGGATTTGGGGTAAAGAAGGAAAGAAAGGGTTCTCACTCATCCGCATCGGTTAGAGGACATGTAATATTTTTATAACGTATAATCAAGTGGATTCTTCATTATTATATATACTTGATTTTATATTGATTTATTTAGGTCGAGGTCTATCGAAATAGCATCATATTTTTCAAATCTCACTTATGAAATTACATTACACTATATATGTTGATATTATTATTTTAGCTTCTAGCTAGCAATATCACATATACACCTAGTGTTATCTTTTCTAATTTTTTGTTTAATTGTTCAAAAATAAAATTAAAAATGTCATAATTAATAATAAAGATATATAAATAGAATAAGGGGATGAAGAATAATTTTAATAAACTAAAAGGCCAATTGTCAAGTCCAGTTATTCAACACAAAGTATGGAAGTTGTTTAAGGAAAAGGACAAATATTGTGTAACAATAATATAACTTGGATTTATTATCTAACTATTTGCTGCTGTAAAAATAAATAGCTGGAAATTAATTTTATTAGGGAAATGACATAAGATATAAAATTAGTCAATGCTAACATATCTAATCTTTTAGTGGTTTCTCTAGCTTATTTGTCGTAAGCAGCGATGGTAAAATTAGTTCATGAAAATATAATTCATCTGATTTATTTAAATTTGGATCAATTACTGATTTATACATATATTAAGCCATTCAATTAAACTAAAAATATTTTTTTATTTGATATACTATATATAAGATAATAAAGAAAATTATTCAATTAAGTACTTAAAAGTTATAAAGGAATTAATAAAATAATTAAACTTAATAATAATTGAGCGGGTTAGGTTGGATTATGACCCATATTTCAATCCAATTAACTGTTGAACGGATCAATAATTTGTTTACCCCGTTCTAATTCACTCCAACTTGCTCGATTGACACATCTAGATACAAGTTCAAACAAACAAAGTATTAAAACAATGAAACACAAACACATATGTGAAAAAACAATATAATATTAAAAAATAATATATTTTGAATTGATAATTTTAATAGTTCAATAGCGGATTCATCAATTTAAATCTTGAAATTTGTCGAGTTATATTGCTTGAACTCTTAGAAGTGCCCCCACCCCCAAGCCCAACACACAGAGTTATATTACCATATTCTTGAAGAATAATTTATTTCAAATAAATTTAACATGATACGAATGTAAAAAAATTTTTGATGAAAAAAATTTATAATCATAAATAAAATATGAAGAAATAGAATTTTATTGATAAGCAAGTGGGTATAAATATGTTACTCCCATTAGATTTCTCCATGATTCGATGTCGTTAGTGATATATTTCTCAAACGTAGGATGATTTTGTCCTCCTTAAGTCATATTTTGATCTCTTATAAATATTCTCAAGATATATGGAATATTTGAGATGTCTTTTCAAGAGAATATAATACCCTTTATATAGGCATGAATTAGGATTTAGGGTAAAGTAGCCTCCAAAAATCCTGACTAAAATAAGACTCGTCTTCATAGAGTCCTACAAAATTTTGACCTAACCCAAACAATTCTTTGGACAAATCAATTTTTTACCTAACTTGGAAACAAAATCTTTTTGTGGCAATCCTTGAATGGACAAGTTTGGATATAATTTTAGAAGTATTTTTTTTGTAGAGTGCTTGATGTGGAATCTTGGAGTGAAAAAACAAGAATTTACTGCAACCTAATTCTTTTTATTTCAAATATAATTGAATTTATTTTTCAGATTTAACTTTCTAAGATAATAATTATAGACGAAATGTTCATCTGAAAAGTCAACTAAAAAAGAATAATTATATTCTTCTAGAAAAACGTGATTCTAGAATATAACACTCAAATTTAAATTTTCTCATATGAATATTTAAAAGATTATCTTCTCTTTTCTTTTCTAAGTAAATATTTTAATTTTGAATAAAGAATGTACTTTCGGTGTTATGTGTTGAGATAAAAGATTTGGAAGGTGGATATATAGGGGGTTTCATTTCCACTAAGAAGGTAGGTATTGACTCATTTCAACCATGTAAAATTAAAATATATTTTTTTAAAAAAAAATTATTGAGAGATAAATCAACAAGAAAATGACAAAAAAAAACAAAAAACGAACGGTGACGATAGGATTATGTATCATGAGTAATAATAACATACTCAGTAAAATCTCACAAATGGGGTCTGGAAAGGATAAAATGTATGCAAATCTTACCACTACCTCACAAGATAGAGAGGTTGTTTTCTGAGAACTCTCGTCTCAAAAATTCATAATATCATGAGTAAAATTTATAAATAGTGATGTTTCAACCTTATAGTAATTGAAAATTAATTATTGTACGTGGTTGAGTTTTAAAATTTCATGTATGAAACTTCAGCACATTAATATTATGGAATTCAGTAGTGGAGTTAGAATTTTAATTAAGGAGAGTTCAAAATTTAAAAAAGCAAATATATACGAACTAGTTAAAGGAGGTTCAATATCTACTTTATATATATAAAAATAATTTTAACACTATATAAATAGTATAACTTTCACGGAATAGAGAAAGAGTCAGGTAAGGTCCACCCCTGATGGGATTTCACTTGTGAGTAGGGAAAGTGTCAGGTAGGGTCGAGGGACTTCATTCGAATCCCTTTTCGTAGAATATTATATATACTACTATTTATATATGATTAATAATATTTTATGTATTGTATAGTAGTAAATATTGAACTCTTTTTTTATTTTTTCATATATTTTATGTTAGTGAGCTTTACATATTTTGTTTCCTAAATATATATTTGCATGGTATTTGGTTGTTAAAAAAAACTCATTGTCTTCTAAAAATTATTCTTTATATTAGGACAATCAAATTTGGAATTACTTTATATGAAAGTGACAAGCATATACCTTCCATGATAATTAATCTCGGGATAAATTAGCCTACGATAAGTTATTCCATCATATATATGAGATAACTTATCTCATCACTAACATAAAAATGGTGGGATAAATAATCCTACATTTTATCTCGATTATTATAACTTATACATCACACCAAACGACCCCTTAATGTTATAAAAACTCACAAACAAATGTATGTAAGGCTCACTCTTACGAGCACAAAAGTTCCAATCGAATTGCCAAATTGATGGATTGTACTTGTGAAATAATCGATTCTGTCTGTCGATTTTTATTTTTTTTTAAAATATTTTAAAAAATAATATATATATATATATATATATATATATATATATATAATCACTTCGAATCAAAAGTAAATATTTTTTATGATTTTGCGATTTTCATTGTTGATAGAATTTCTGTAGTGAAAAAAGGTCTTTTTATGCAATTTAGAAGCAAATTTAGTTTTGAGATATAGACACCTTCTCATCACTTGTAGTTAACGTGATAAAATTCACTCATAAAAATATGACATATTTGTTCAATTCTTTTAAATTTGTACAACGAAATATGGATTCAGAACTCAATTACTTTGATCGTTATCCAATTTATAAATTTCAAATCTTGACTTTACCTATCTTAAACTTATTGTCTTGTTAATTTAATGTGTTGAGAGTAAAGATTTTATTGGGAAGAAAAAATAAATATAATTGCTCATCTTAACTTTTCCACTTTATAAAATAGCAAAATACCATAAATAGGATGATAAATAATTTATTTTAGTTCATTAGTCCAACAACACAACATAGAGACCAAATCCCTTCTCATAATCTCTTTTGGATGCAATTATTAATATATTTTAATTTATAATAATAAGTTAGTTATTATTTAATCACATTATCACATATAAATTGAAGAGTGTAATTGTGCCGTTACATATTTTATGTTGACAAAATATTTACTTGGTCAAACATTACACCAAACATATGTAATTTCACCTAGTTAATTACACCTAAATGTAATTTTGACGCATCCTTCCATACATGTCCTAATTTTATCAACGAGTTATCTGATGGTATAAATATTTTCTAGATTATTTTCACATGAAACTTTTTAAAAAATCTCTTTTATTTCTCTCTCTCATTTACTTATTTACATCTTTTATCCACTAAAAAAATGACATATTTCTATATTTAGTAATAATTTTATTTTAATATACTCATTTTTCAATAATTTTTTTTCTTAAATTCTATCCAATCTAATTACATCATATAAATTAAGAATGAGATATTATTAATTGGTTATGACTTATGAGATTGTTTTGTGCTCTTTTAGAATTATATTTATTTTTAAATGCTCTTTTCTCTTCCTACTTATATGGAAATAAAATTATTTGTAAGCAACCAAATCCTAGATAACATCATATCCATCTTTCTCCTTTTCATTCCCCCTCAAAAAGAGGGAACTTTAGTGCCTAACTATGTCATAATTTTTATTTATATTACAATACAAAATACAAAAGTTAAAATATTTAAATTCTTTCCATTTGCTTTTATTATTTCAAAACCTTATTTATATCTTCCTCTCTTCTCACCTTCTCCAAACTCTTACAAGAAACACCATTATTTCTTGATCTTAAATCTCCTCAACACTTGCTTTCAACTTAACTAATGGTGGGTTCCTCTTCTTCTTAAAAATCTTTCTTTTTTCCTCTTTGTTTTGCTAACTAACAACTTCTTGTTTTTTGGCTTGTGTTGCAGGAAATAGATAGTCAAAGGTGGGATGGCTATGTTGATTGGAAAAATAGACCTGCAATCACTAATCACCATGGTGGCTTGCTTGCTGCCTCCTTTGTCTTAGGTAAATCATTCTTGAAAAAAATTATATAGAAGGGAAGGTTTGGCACGACGAGTAAAGTTGATCAGGAGGTTACGAATTCAAATTGTATAAATAGTCTCTTGCAGAAATGTAGACTTACGACTACATATAACAAATCTTTGTAGTCCGGTCCTTCTATATGAACTCTGCATAGCGAAAGCTTAGTGCATCGAGTTGCTTTGTTTTTTTCTTTTTCTTGAAAAAATCCTCATATAGATTTTTTTCCCCCAAATTTTGGATTTATTTTTTATGAAATTTATTATGATCAGGTGTTGAGGTGTTGGAGAACTTGGCATATTTGGCAAATGCAAGCAACTTGGTGCTCTACTTTTCACAATACATGCATTTCTCACCAACAACATCAGCAAATTCTGTGACTAATTTTATGGGCACAGCTTTTTTACTGGCACTTCTTGGTGGATTCTTATCTGATGCCTTCTTCACTACTTATTACATATATCTCATCAGTGCACTCATTGAATTTCTGGTAAATTTTCCATTTCAATTTCCCAAATTTTGAATTTCTATGTTCATGTGGAAAAACATTATATGTAAATTTTAGTAACAGTTTAACCAAAATCTACTGAATTCAATCGAACCCACGAAAGAAAGTTGTAAAATGTGAATAAAGGCAGTAAAAAAAGTGACCACTTGTTTTTCTGGGGTTTGTTTTTGTCCAATGATTTTTGAACCCCCTGAAATTTGATATGATTCGATTTGGTGAATAAAAGTTGTGGCATCGTGGAAAACATTGTTGTAGGATGAAAAGCAATGGCCATAGGTGGCCAATTATCTAGTTAGAATTACATTTTTAGTGGAAGGATTATACCAATCTACCCTCCACCACATCATTCTTGCAACTAACTAGTTAGGGGTATTTTGGTCTTTAAAAGTTTCGTGGAGATTATCATACTAGAATTAAATGATAAAATAATTATTTAGTAAAAGTGTAATATATAGGTAGATGGTTGGTTCTTTGGATTAATAATGAGATATGCGAGATACATGTAACAGTTCAATCCGTTAATGATATTGTCCGTTTTATGTAGAATTCGTCTAGGGTACGGTGTTAGTGTGTTACATACACCCACCTTAGTTAAAGCTTGCATGTAGAGTGGCTCTAACATTAGAACATTACACCTAATGCTACATGTTGGATCTTTTATATTAGGTTTCATGAATCTTAATCAAGACTGTTAGGTCCAATGAATTCAAAAGTATACGCTAATTAAAACTAGGAAGCAATCTTAATCAAGATTACAAGGCAATTAGCAAGAAGCTAAATAAATCCAACATCTAAAATTTATGTTTGTTAGCAATTAATGTTTGTCAAAATTTCAACCAGTTCATGTTCTCTTCTTACGTTATACACACATTTCGTGTTCTGTTTTTGTTTTGACTTTTTTTCTTTTTTTCTTGTTTGTTAACGCCTGTTGTATCATCTTTGGTGCTAATGGTCGTAAGGTGGTAGGGCCAATCCAAATTTTGGATTATTTTTCTCTTTTTGGTGGTGAGATTTAGGGGTATTTTGCTTTATGCCAATAGATGAATAAATTTTATAATAAATCAACAACAAAATTGGTTGTTAATTCTATTTAATGGTGGTAAAATTAGGTTTTGAGTCTAACTCACACCCCAAAAGTCAACTCAAAAAAAAGAAGGATTGTTCAAACCTTATAAAGAGTTCACTCATCTCATTAAATATAAAGAAAAAGGATTGCCCAAACCTTATAAAAAGTCCACCCATCTCATTAATCATTTGTATTGGAACTTTTGTCATTCTTCAACACATACCCCGAAAGCTAACTCTGTATCAAAGGAAAAAGGAATGTTCAAGTCTTATAAAGAGTTCACCCATCTCATTAACCACCAGTGTGGGACTTTTATCATTCTTCTACACTCCACCTCACGTCCAGTGTTTAGCAACTGGTGCGTGGGCAATTTTAATTTTTGGGGGGCCCAACATTTGGTGAGATGGATCATACTCTGATACCATGTAAAATTAGGTTTTGAGCCTAATTCACACCCCCAAAAGCTAGCTCAAAGGAAAGACGATTGTCCAAACCTTATAAAGAGTCCATCATCTCATTAACCACCAATGTGAAATGTGGAACTTTTATCATTCTTCAACAATGACGAATTAGCATAAAATCCTGTTAGCTAGAAGCAAATTAGCGACTAAATTGTTGCTAATTTCAATTTTCTTTGTGTGTGTAAAACGTAGACAGCAAGATTTAGGATATCAAAGAAAAAAGATATTGTCTACTTTGACCTAGCAAATGATTCCAATGGACATGGAACAGATAATTCTCACAACTCACAAGCAACATAACTTTTTGAGATTTTAAAATACAAGATTTGCACAAAATGGCATGTAAAGTGCCAAAGAGCTAAAGGGGTTTCTGCTTTTTATGTGTAAGGCCTAGGAAATATTAACTAAAATGGTGATAAAAATATGATAATGAAGTACTATATTTTACTAGGACTATGACACAGGTGTGTGGTAGTTGGGAATGTGGCAGATCTATGGATTTCTTTAAATAGCCACAAACTTTTTATTAAGAAAGAATGTCCACAGGAAACATTCTATTTTTGTTAGAGATGGGCACATGTCAACAACATAGACTTAAGCACAGCATTATTATATTATACACTAATACATACACCTATCAAAAGTAGAAAATGTGCACTAGAATAGTTTACATTTATTTGTATGTCACAATCTTATGAATAATGGCCACTATAGATGGCCACTTATCCCCTTTCTTTGATTTTTCCAAATCCAAGTTTTGTCTTTGTTGCATGTCATGAAAAAATAGTGGCTTGAATTCTTTGCCCATAGGTGCAAAAAAAAATTTAATCCTAGATTTTTCTATTGCTTGAATTTTTTTAAAATATTAACTAGTGCATGTTAATCCTTCAAAATAATATTTTTTTTGTCGCATTTTATAGGACGCAATTGAAAATTCGAGATTTAAACTTTTAATCTTTAACCTAAATATGGACATAGAAGCATTAAGTTTTTTTAAAAAAAAAATTACATATTTGAAAACTATATAAAAAGTATTATAAATTACAATGATTGACAACATAAAATATTTAAAAGATATATAAAAAAAATCGATTAAAGCAAAACTTGATTGACTCATGAAATTCTAACTATGCTACATAGATTGGGCCAGATGAAGTTTTTTATATATATAATCTAACACTAGTTGGCAATATCTTTTTATAAACATGGTATCTGAGTCAGTTTATGCACACTCAACTAATTCCACTAAATACTCTACTTCCTATCTCCCACCAACATAGGTACAAGATAACTTTGTCCACTAAAACTTGAACATATGGGAAAAAATCACCTAGTGCTTTTGGCTTCGCTGAAATTTGAATCTGAGATCTGATGATTCAACCTATTACATTTACCACAAGCAGGCATGATTCAGCAACTTTTTTGTTGAGTATGAACAATATACACGTTATAATTATATATATAATTAATTAATTTTGGTTAGTGAACTCTTCTCTTTATCCCTCTAGTAAAGGAGAGTTGTAGTAGGTCAACCGTCAACAATAACATATTCAGTGTAATTTTTTTTTAGATAGACATTTAGTATAATTTCACAAGTAAGATTTTGGGGGAAATGGTATATGCGCAAACTTTATACCTTACCTCCTTTTCATTTTTTCTCCATTATCTTTTTAATTATTTGTTTTTCTAATTAATTCAAAAGACTCTATGTGCTGCTAGGTGATTTTAACAAGGAATTCTATAAGTTAACCTGAATTTTGAATGTTAAAAGATAGGCTTAAAGAAGAGAGACTCTTTATTCCCGTGACAGCTCGAGAAACTTTTTCCTCACTTTTTTATGTCTGAATTGTGAACTCTTTAGTGCCATTCCTCAATCCCAAACATGTTGGGGTAAGTTTGTACGAATCCAAGTATCTCCATTTAAGCATCTTAGTTCAATACTAAATTAGTTCAGTTTCTCTAACACTAGAAATTTAATATATTTTCTACTGGAAAATAAGTCGATGACAACGACTAAAGATTTCTAGTGAATATTGGACCTGAAGCATAAGTACTAGTATGACTCAATGATTCCACCCCTGTAAACCAATGCATCTAGAAGTCGATGTAGGATATGATCAAACCATCTCGAGTGATGTCCTCTCATTTTACCCTCTCTTTGAGTGTAGTTGTTGGAGAATGCCAACATCCTGCCTATTATGGCAAGGCCCATGGCGCTTGCGTGGTTGGACTTGGTTAAGAAATAAAGTTGCGCCTTTGCTAATCAAAGTTGCACCTTTGCTATCAGCTATAGCTTTTGGCATAATGATAAGCGCTTGATCCTGACAGTAGTGGTAAGGTCTGCGTACATTTTACCCTCCCCAGACCCCACTTGTGGGATTCCACTGAGTATGTTGTTGTTGTTGTTGTCGTCGTCTAATCATGTATGACAAAACATTCATGGATATTGTAACATACTTGTCCTACAACGATTCTATAGAATATGCCTTAAACTTCCGTAGATTATTACGATGAATTCTCACAATATGAAGTAGTTGTATCTGATATTTTGAGTGAAAACAGGGATTGGTAATACTCACCATACAAGCTCGTTCCAGTTCATTGAAGCCACCAAAATGTGAACTAGGAGTTCCTGACATGCCGTGTGAACAAATTCATGGTGCACAAGCTGCAATGTTATTCATAGGACTCTACCTAGTGGCATTAGGTGTAGGAGGTATAAAGGGGTCACTGCCACCCCATGGTGCTGAACAGTTCGATGAAGAAACCCCACGAGGAAGAAAGCAGAGATCAACTTTCTTCAACTACTTTGTGTTCTGCCTCGCCTTTGGAGGTCTCATTGCTGTCACATTTGTGGTCTGGGTGGAAGACAATAAGGGTTGGCAATGGGGATTTGGAATTGCAACTTTGGCTATATTTTTGTCAATCCTGATATTCCTTGCTGGTTCACCATTCTATAGGAACAAGATACCTTGTGGAAGCCCTCTTACAACAATCAGCAAGGTATCGAGATTCATAAAACCTCCATCTTACCTGATTGTTTTAATTTCATAAGCATTTTAAAATGTACTACACAAGCACACAGTGTTATCTTTGCTCAACAACTAATCCCATGTTATAATGCATAGGTTCTAATTGCAGCATTACTAAATTCTAGTTCATCAAGAAACTCAGGTGCTGTCATTGCAAGTATGGATTCAAGCCCTTCTCCTTCAATTCCAACTGGCAAGGAAGGTGGCCAAAATACAAACTGCAAAGATGAAGAATCAATCGAGACACCATCAAGAAGTCTTAGCTTCCTTAATCGGGCTGTTTCAGACACACCAGCTTGTGGTGCACTAAAATGCTCCGTCAAACAAGTTGAAGAAGTCAAGATTGTAATGAAACTTTTGCCAATTTTTGCCTGCACCATCATGCTCAACTGCTGTCTAGCTCAACTAAATACATTCTCAGTCCAGCAAGCAGCCACAATGAACACAAAACTAGGCTCCTTGAAAGTCCCTCCAGCTTCGCTCCCCGTTTTCCCTGTAGTATTCATCATGATCCTAGCACCAGTTTACGACTACTTCATCATCCCATTCGCTCGTAGAGCAACCAAAACAGAAATGGGCATCTCTCACCTCCAACGCATTGGTATCGGCTTGTTCCTCTCCATTGTGGCTATGGCAGTCGCAGCCCTTGTTGAAATCAAGCGCAAAGGAGTAGCTACTGACTCAGGATTCATCGATTCTGCCAAACCACTCCCCATAACTTTCTTTTGGATTGCTTTACAGTATTTGTTTCTTGGATCAGCCGATCTTTTCGTTCTAGCAGGGCTACTAGAATTCTGTTTCTCAGAAGCACCAGTCAGTATGAGATCATTGGCAACATCTCTCTCATGGGCTTCTTTAGCCATAGGCTACTATCTGAGCTCAGTAATAGTATCTATCGTCAATAGTGTGACAGGCATTTCAAAGCACAAACCGTGGCTCTTGGGTAGCAACTTGAATCACTTCCATTTGGAGAGGTTCTACTGGCTAATGTGCATAATCAGTGCATTAAACTTTATGCACTACCTATTTTGGGCTACAAAATACAAGTATAGATCAGTAACTTCTAGCAAGTAGAAGTTGGGAATAGAGACGCATACTGAAACTTTCGTATTGTTAATATATGGTCTTTCTAGACTTAATGTAAATGTGTCTGATGAATTGCTGGATTGAGGCCAGCAAAGAGGCCAAAATAGAACAAGCTTTTGATCAATTGATCTTTTATCTCACACCACTTCAGTGTGTGTTAGTGGCTTCGTTTTTCTTCTAATCATTTCGTATAATAACATCTAAAGGTTATCAAAATGCTCCTCTTCTCCTTTGCAACATCTGCTTATCTAATGATCCGTAAAATCGTAATTATTGTAACTACAGACTAAGTTACTCGGACTCTCCAAAAATGCACTACTTTTGAAGGATCCGGCACTCGCCTGGTGATATTTTTGAAGAGTCCAAGCAACATAAACTACGGATATAGCTGAATTTGGAAGAGAATGTAAAGTTTATAGGTTTATTTTGGACATAGTTAGTTATTCACTCAAATACATTCATCAAACTTATTATTTTTCTACAAAACTCACTAAACTTATTTTAATAGCTCCGGCAAATTTCGCCGTTCAGTAGGTTATTGATGTGCGATTTCGCACTAACGAGAAAAATAGAAAAATACTATGAATTCCATTAATAGTTGAGCGATAACACAGACTATATACAGAGACAAAGAATCAGAGGATTCCATTTGAATGATGAAATTGGAAGGAAATACGAAGAATTACAAATGTGGCAAAAATGAAGCAGAAAATTAGGATATTGAATTACCTTACGCTAACGTGATATAGCGTGAATCGGAAGAGTTCCAGGGGATGAAATTGCAAAGACGTCGAGAGGAACGCCGGAAGAGCTCTCATGACGGAATCCGGAGAAAATGGCTTCCATTGATGCAAAAATTTGAATTTCGGATAATTTGGGTTTTAAAATGGCCAAATGGGCTATCAATATATGTAATCCAAATTACGTGTTCACGTATATGTATCTCGAATACCCAAGTCAAATTAAGTAGAATTTGCTATATATCTTGAATACATTAATTCACTTGCTCGTTCTATCTCTTTATGTTTATGTATTTCAAAATGTATCTAGTTTTCAAAATATATATATCTTCTGTGATTTGTATGTATCTAGAATACATTGACGCTCTCATTCGTCTCTCCTCTCTTGTTTACCTCAGCTCACCTCTTTCTATGTACATGTATTTTAGAGTGTATTTAGTCGCAAAAATATATGTATATAGGTATATCTGACTTGAAATCTAGTATAAAATTATTAACTAGTGAAATAATATATAATTATTTCAAACTATAGAGAGAATTGATAAATATAATTAAAATAATTGTATAATTAAATAATTTTTTCTTCGTTTATAGTCTTATAGGTATTGAATTATAGGTTTAGAAAATAGTTTGTCCAATATTTACGTAACAATTTACTTGTTAACTGATTTAAGCATCACGATTATAAATTCATCATTGAACCAGAAAGACACATATTTGGATTGAATTTTTAAGTAACAACAATCGTCGGTTACTTCATGTTGTAGTTTGATAGTTATATGTGGCGGATATCTTATTAATTAATAATAATTCTTGATATTTTAGCTAGCAAGGGGATGTAGCTCAGATGGTAGAGCGCTCGCTTAGCATGCGAGAGGTACGGGGATCGATACCCCGCATCTCCATTGTTTTTTATAATTTTTCATGTTCCATTGTCTAATAATGTATTTGATAAATTTTTCTCCTCTTTTCATTTTTTTGATTTATCATACAGTGTCTGATATTTATTTTGAGGCTCGACTAATTTAGGTTCATATCAAAAAGTTTTACTTTGAGGAGCAAAGTATTTTATGTTTTGTCCCTTTTTATACTTTCAGGTTTTCTCCAATAATTGATTAAGTAAGATAGTTGGATTTTTTTTTCGATATACTGCTCTGCTTGCAAAGAGAATCAATATAAATCTTTCTGAATATGAAGAGGAAAGTGAGATCATTATCCGAGCTTTATCGTCAATTTATTTATCAATTTTTTTTATCTATATCGAAAAATATTTAGAAGTAATTTAATTTTAATTTTTCTATTTATATATATTAAGATGGTTGATAGATACATAAATATTTATGACTTCTTTTAGGATATAATTTTCAAAAAAAAAATTCTTTTAAATTCTTGTCGAGTAAAAAACTATCACTCTTTCTTTATTTTTTTGCTCTTTAGTCTTTCTGCACAATTAATGTGTCATACACAAAAGTTACATCTCTCTAAAAGTTTTAAGTTACATCTCTCTAAAAGTTTTTACTCTGCCTTCTCTCTAGCAACCTACCTAAAGTCCCAGAAATCTTTTAGCCTTTACACTCTCCTTTATGGACATTGACAACACCCCCCAACTTTTACCACCCCCTAAACCTCCAGATCGCTCTGCCCATTCTCTTAAGACGGGAAACTCTCCTACGTTTAAAGATACCTTAATGGATAAATTAACGCCCCTAGTCGATCACTCGGAACTGGAGATGTCGACCTTTCAAACCCAAGAACTTATTCCTCCTCGTACTCACCCCCACTTCCATACGGAGGAAGAGTCCACGGTTATTACCCTATCCGAGGAAGATAAACAAAGGATGTACACCCCATGGAAATATTCTATCATTATCAAATTGTTGGGTAAGAAGGTCCCTCACCAGTACCTAAAAGCAAAGTTACACGACTTATGGGGACTATCCGAGCAATTTCCAATCATTGATTTGGGTCAAGACTATTTCATCGCGAAGCTCTCAAAAATTGAAAATCAGGAGAAAGTACTTCATGGCGGCCCATGGTTCATCAATGATTACTTCCTCTCCACCCAATGATGGATCCCCAATTTTATGCCGAATACCGCTACCTAGACCATCTCAGCCATATGGATGTGCCTACCTCAGTTACCAACAGAATTTTATGATGCCGTCATACTACAAAAAATTGGGAACTCCATAGGAAAACTACTTAAGATCGACGCTTGCACAAGCGTTACCCTGCGTGGGCGATATGCCAGGCTTTGCGTACAAGTCGCTCTTCACAAACCTGTAAAATCCCACATCTTCATAGGCAACCACAAGCAAATAATTGAATATGAAGGTAAGGATATGTTGTGCAAATCTTGTTGTAGCATTGGCCAACACCAAGGGGACTGCCCAAAAAATCCCCCTCCCTTCCAGCCTCTCATGCATGACTCCATCCCTAAAACAGGAACAGAGGAACCTCATGAGGGTTGGCACACAGTTCAGTTTCTTTATGCTAAGGCGGGCACTCGTTCAAAATCCCCCTCTCTCAAGACCTCTGCCCCCTCGTCATCCACAGGTATGACTAATCGTTCATCTGCTCACCCCCCAGGTAACCTTTCTCTACATCACTCTACTTCTTCTATTAAAGTTATTGTTAAAACTCACAATTATGGCCCAGTCAATACTAATGATATAAAAAATTTCAACAAATTTAAGCCCATCCCCTTGTCGGAAGACAAACCAACGGACTTAACTCTCCCCAATAACCCTCCTCCCAATCCTCCTCTCCCCTCCCCCTCAACATGCAGACGATCGCTGATGAGGTGACAACTGTCCTAGACAAGTATCAGCTCCCAGATAAATCCCCCTCTAATACTCAGCCCAATAACTCTGTGGGTACTACCGATGGTAAAATAATTACCACTTCTTATGATAATCCTCTCTCAAATTATGATTTACACGCTAACGGGACTACCCCACCCTCTCCTGGCTATTTGGCCCAATTGGCTCAAACCTCTGCCAAATGTCACGCCATGCAAACCCACTCTCATAACACTCCTCTTCCTTTTAAACCCACCAATGACCCATGCAACATACCTCGAGATATATCTTCCCAATCATTAAAGCTAAATTCTTACTCAACCAATTTTACTACGTTCTCTTCACATTATAGTCTCCATGAGCCAAAGCGTGGCACTATCCCTACTTCAAAACCCTAACAGACCTTGTCTTCTCACCAGGAGAATGAGCCATGACAACCTCCCCCCTTTCCCTCCATCGGCGAACCAACCTCTAGTGTTTGCTACCCAAGCTCTCCCACCCGACCAACCTCCCCTCTCCTGGATAGAACAAGCACTGCAGGAGCAAGAAGTTCTCTTCACGATGGACCTCAATGGCCAGGAGATAATGATCATCCTGCAGAATCCCAACTTTCTCGCCCAACTAATATCGAAGGGCATGACACTAGCATCAAAAAACTACCAGAACCATCTCTGGCTCAACCATATCTCGAATCCGCCTGCTCCTTCAGTAGCCCCATGGCTCCTCACCAACATGCAGCAACTTTGGGGTCTACCATCTCACTTCAGCCCCCCTCCCAACCCGGCTGCGAACCTATCTCTTCCATTCTTCAGCCCGACGATGACAACCCAGAAAAATCCTCTTTTTTATCCTTGGATGCCTCAAGCGACCATGGATGTGACCCCTCCTCCTACCCCTCATCCTCCCTTGTCAACAAACATGCCACCAGAGCAAAACCTAGGAACAGGAAACTCTCCTTTGGGGGCCCCGTTCACAGAGATTTCAAGCCTAAAAGAAACTGGCCTTATGCTCTTCCCAGAGATGGAAGACAAGAAATACATCTTCCAATGTCTACCAACGATGAAGAGGTGCTCGATAGACATCCGTCCACCAATCAACCAATGGGCAGCAAAGTTTGCAGTAGTAATGAATCCCA